>APFE030423106.1:49694-86284 GCA_000404065.3 Pinus taeda | reverse complement strand
ACCTTGCCTGCGTGTACGCACTCCAAATACACTGTACCTGCGTACTTGTACGCTCTGTAAGCTAAAGGTTGGGTGCGTACCCCTGTAAAGGTCAAAAGGCGTGAGTTTCATCTTTAAAAGTTACTTGTGGTCACTTCTAGAGCCTTCTAGAAGAGTTTTTGACGTGTATTGAGCGCCTCCAGATGGTTCATGCATCCCTATGATAGAGGAGCTTATCCCATCAAGAGAGGAGCTACCCCATCCAAAAGAGGGAGTATCCCATTGATGTTGGAACTGAATAACCTCCTCTAGAATACTATAAATACAGGCATTGGGCCAGAGGAGGGGAGGTTGAAAGCTGAACATTCTAAAGGGTAAATGCTGCTGGAATTAGGACTTCCATTGTTGACTTGTGAGGAGAGATCACTATCCTTCCTTGTTGCCATATTGGGAGTGGGTGAGCTTGTCAAAGTAGAGGAAATCTCTTGTGGACCCTGGGAGGAGCTTGCACAACACCAAGGCTCAGGTTGTAATGGTTCCTTTTTTGTTTCCTTAATACAAATAAGTCCATTCTTCTCAATGATTTGTTGTTAATGAATTATTTCATGTACTCCTTGGTCTATGTGATGAATATGCTTTGTTTTATGATGAATATTCAGGTGTTATGTAATCGTTTGCTTTGTTAGTGTATGCAGGTCTGAAAGTGAAGGAGGAGCTCATCTGGATCAGCAAGGCTGGACTGCTACAACAAGCGTGGGACCTAAGGTAAGATCGAAAACATTTGAATTCTCGTAGAATGATGTTTATCTAGAGAAGGATAGCTCTTGTTTGGTTTGTTTGTCATTAGAGAGTCTTAGACTCCTAGGAAGGTTGGATTTGTCCGCAAATATAACTCATTCCGTGTGACAATGAAGAATATGGAAGGGAGGAATGAAAACATGAACTATATAGGTCCTTTTTCTTCTCTCGTATTGCTCTCATCCTCCTCCTGCTGACTTGCAAACAACATTTTGAAGGTTTTTTTAAATCTTTTTTTTTTTTGAAAACAATTAGTCTTCCTCCAAGAGGTTTTCATCCTAGCTACTTTCCTTGGGTGCCTCAAAAGAGGTTGGCATCTAGAGATCTTTTTATCTCTTTTATCTTTTTTTGACACCACTGGGCCGCCACAAGAGCTTTTCAACCCAAAAATGGGACTTAGGTGCCTCATGGAGGTTTTCACCTGAGTCTTTTTTTAATTCTTTTTTATTTTTCAGTGACTTGATGGGGTAGAAGCTGATACTTGCTCCAATACCATCATTGTTTTGCTAATTCCATTAATGAATTCTTGCTTTGACAAGGGATTATTTTAGACCTTCAATCTGTGCCCATTGATAAGTAAAGGAATAGCCTCTGCATCAATGGTTCTCATCTGCACTACCCCATTTTCATGAAATTTTTCTATGACAGAAGGCCCTAACCATCTAGTCCTTAACTTGACTTTAAAATCCTTGTATATGGAATCATACAACAAAGCCCAATCACCTTCTTTAAATTGTTTGTCCTTTATGTTATTGTCATGCCAGATATTCCTTTGAACTTAAGTCACCTCTGTGTGTAGGAGGGCCTACATTCTAAACTCATCTAACCCATTCAGCTGGAGAAATATCTCTTATTGCACCCTGTTGAGATCTAGATCTAGTTGTGCTGCCATTCTTAATGTGTTGTACTCAAATTCAATGGACATCAAGGCCTTCTTCCCATAGACCAACTCATAAGGAGTGAACCCAGTGGTGGTATTCTAGATGGTATTGTAGGCCCAGGTGGCCTCAACTAGTCTATCTACCTAGTCCTTTATGCTACTGCTAATCACTTTGTTTAGAATGTCCTCTAACGCTCTGTTGGTCACCTCCACTTGCCCATTAGCTTGTGGGTGGTAAGGAGTGGATGTTTTATGCTTGATCTTGTGCTGGACTAACAACTTTTCAATGATGGGAGATGTAAACTGGTTGTCTTGATCAATGACCAGCTCTTTAGGGTACCCAAACTTATAAAATACATTTTCCCTTAAGAATTGGGCCACTTTCTCCTCTGTTGCTGCTTTGATGGCCTTGGCTTCAACCCACTTGGTTAAATAGTTAGTGCAAACAATGATGTACTACTTTTGGCTAGATGGAGGGTCAATGGCTGAAATGAAATCCATGCCCCACTTGTCAAATGGCTCGAAAGTCACTTGAGGTTGCATAGACATTTCATCCCTTGGGGTAGGTTTTCCCATCCTTTGGTATCGATCACACTGACTAGTATACCTCCTCACATCTTGGTAAAGAGTGGGCCAATAATAACCAGCTTGTAACACCTTGAATGCTTAATCCTCTTTGTTACAAAGTGACCTCTACTCGGCCCATCATGACAGGTCAGAGGGATGTCAAATATTTCCTCCTCCCTGAGACATCTTCTTAGAATTTGATCCGGGCCTAGTTTGAAGAGGTTTTCCCCAATCCAAGTGAATGGGGCGCTCCTCCTCACAATATTTCTTTTCTCTTTGGAGGACAAGTTCGGTGGAAAATATGTAGATACCAAGTAGTTTTCTATGTCAAAAAACCATGGAGAGGGAACTGAAATGGAGAATAAGTGTTCATTCGGTAACTGATCCTCAACCATTCCTTCCTCACCTGCAGGCAAAGTTAATCTAGATAAAAAAATCTACAACAACATTCTCCTTTGCCAGGCTTATCAATAATAGTTATATCAAACTATTATAATAAAAGTAACCATCTAATAATCTGGGCATTCACATCAGGTTATTCATCAAGTATTTAGTTGCAGCATGGTCAGTATGTAAAAATGTTTGGTAAACTGTAATGTAATTGCTAAATTTGTTCAATGAATGCACAAAAGCTAGGAACTCCTTTTCAGTCACTATGTAGTTCAGTTTGGCCTTTGACAGATTCTTACTGATGATGTAAATGGCATAAGGTAACTTGTCATATATCTGGCCTAGAGGTGCTTCTATGGATTTATCAGAGGCATCAACATGTATATGGAAAGAAAGGGCCAATTTGGGCCTCGAAGTATAGGGGCAGTGGTCAACTTGTCCTTCAGGGTGTCCAGGGCCTCTTGACAACTTTTTGACCATAAAAAATCAGAGTCTTTGGCCAATAACCCAAATAGAGGAGAAGCTAACTTTTTGAAGTCTTTTATAAATCTCCGATAGTATCCAGCTAAACCTAGAAAAATTTTGACATCCCTTTGTTTTTGCGGAGGTGGGACCCTTTGGATGATGGCTATCTTATTTGGGTCCACTTGCAGTCCTTTCTGGGATATTAAATGACCTTTAACAATCCCTACAATCATCAAGAAATCACATTTTTTGGGACTAAGGGACAAGTTAATTTCAATGCATGTGTTCAACACCTTACCTTAGTTGGATAGAGCCTCCTGGAAATCACACCCATAGGGTGTAAAATAATCCATATAAATTTTTACTACATCATGGACTAGCTCGACAAAGATACTCATGACTACCCTTTGGAAAGTGGCAAGGGCATTGCATAGGCCAAAAGGAAGGACCCTATAAGAAAAAGTACCCCAAGGATAGGTAAAGGTGGTTTTTTCCTAGTCTTTTGGGGTAATTTGGATTTTATTGTACCCGCTGAACCGATCTAGGAAAGATATTTTTTTTCCCTGCCAGGCTATCTAGCACTTGGTCAACGAAATGTAGAGGGAAATGGTCCTTCTTTGTTGCTTTGTTTAACTCTCTGTAATTGACACAAATCCTCCTCTTCCCATTTTTCCTTGGAACCAAAACCAAAGGGGAAACCCACTCACTATCCGAGATAGGGTAAACGAATCTTGCATCCAACAACTTTTGCAGTTCTTCTTTGAATATATATTTGAGAGTTGGATTCATTATCCTTTGGGATTGTCGGACTAGTTTGAAACCTTCTTTGATATAAATGTGGTGAGTACACATTGAGGGGTGCACTCCCTTCATTTCCTTGTAACTCCAAGCAAAGGCATCCAAATGTTCCTTTAGCATATTGCACAATTTTTTTTCTTGGTGTATAGAAAGATCGGGGTTGATTTTCAAAGTTATTTCAGGGTCGAATTCTATGGTTTTGAAACGGGTAGGGTTTGAATTAGCTAAGCATAGATCAATCTGATGGTTGCTCCTGGTTTCCTTTACTACTTCCTCTAAGGAAAAAGTGTTGGGAGTTGGACTTTGGAGTATGTGTTTAATCATATCATATTCATCTGGTTGTCCTCCTCCCATGGTTATTTCTAAGGTATAGATTTGGGTTGAGTAAAATTAATCTTGTTCCTCCTCTTCTAGCCATAAAGGTAAGTCATCTTCAAGAGATGGTTGAGCAGGAGGGTACAAAACTAATTACTTAGATAGATTCCCATTTTTGATAGTCATGTTTCCATCCCTGCAGCTGATGTAGGCATCGATAGTGGCTAACCAAGTTTCTCGAGTATGAGAGGATAACCAGTAAGCTTGGCCTTAGGCTAGAGAACTAGGAAGCCTGGAGGGTACTCCCAAGAGTCAATGGAGACCATCACATCCTCAACAATCCCCTTCGGGGTCACTGTGGAATGGTCTACAAGTTGCAAGGCTGTTGTGGTCTTTCTTAATGAACCCTAGAGATTGAGCTTGAGCATGGTGTCCTTAGTAATTACATTAATGGTGGCTCCAATATCAGGCAAAGTGTGTGGGACAGTGGTTCCATTGATGTGCACATCTACTACAGGGCTTCTAGGGTCCAAATACTTTGGGAAAATTACCTGCCCCATCATTAAGTTAGACAACTGTCCAATGAAATTAATGGTAGGAGTGTCTCTTTTCCGCCTCCATGGATGTTTGAAACACTTCTCTTTAATCAAATTTTTGTAAATAGGCACATCCTTGATGGCTTGGAGAAGTGGAATTTTGACACATAGATTTTTCAATTCACCTAGAAGTTCATTCTCTTCTAGGGTAGGCTAGACTGGATGAGTTAATCTCTTAGGAAAGGGCGGTGGATTTTCTCTAGGCATGCTTTCCTCTATTTCCTCCTCACTCTTCCTAGGTGGAGGCAGAGGTTAGTTGTCTAGGATTACTCTCCCAGATCTCATATTGATTTCCTGAATCTCCACAACATAAGCAGGGTAGGATGTCTTTCCAATGTACACTTGTTGTGTCTGTCTATTGTTCAGGTTCGAATTTGGCTGGGTAGGCATTAAGGTGTTTTAGGTGAAGAAGGGTGTAAAAGCAGTGGTCGAGTAGGAGGTGAAGGAAATAAAGCTGGAGTATTGTTGTATGGGGGCCTCCACCCCTAGGGTGGTGCATTACATTGAGGTTGTGGTGGAGTATAAGGCTGAAATGACTGGTTGGTCGAGTGGGAATGGTACTGAGGTGCAAAAGACCAAGGAGGAGGTGTAGAACAGGAGGGATGAGCAGAGCCCCCCCAAAAGGGAATGGATGTATTCTGGTTAGGGTTTTAATATGCATGGGATGACCCTTGCATGCCCTGCTAGTACGGCTAAGGCCCATGAGGTCTCCTTTTATTTATGTAGCAAAGTTGTTCAGTCACCCCTTCAGTTCCCTGATACATAACTTTTAGTCTAGGTAGAGAAGGGCACTTATCTGTGGGGTGGTTTTCTTCATAGACCAAGCAAATTTCAATCATATTTAATGGACATTCATTCCTAGGGTGCTATTGTACTGTGAAACACCCCCCATTTTATAAATAACAATAGCTAAGGTTAGAGATATAAATGGGGATCCTTTTTAAATTTTTAGTCTTAGGATAATAAAACCTAACTCTAAGAAATTGCCTTGAAAAATCTTGCAAAATAACCCAAGGATGAGATCCTCATCGCAAATCAAAAATTGAAATTTTCCATGTGACTATCATAAAACACCTTTAAAAATTTGCGATGCGAGATCAAGCCTTTCGCTCTGATATCCCGATTATAAGCACCTTCTCATTTCACAAATCATACTTTGAAAAATTCGCAAGTAATTAAGCTATGCTACCACAATTCCCATTAATGATTTGTGAAATGAAATATTGCAACAATTGCAATCACATTTTGCCTTATATAAAGCACAATGCTATATTGTATCTGTTTAAAGATTGTGATGTGCAAATAAGAGCAGCAAGCGTGTGAAAAAATTGTGTTTTAAATACAAAAATGAATGAATTGACAAGTTAGTAAATATTTAGCGGCTCGAGGAGAGCTAATCATTTTCCAAGTTATGTGTAGTTATTGTTGAGTATCTCATTAAACCTTTCTCATGATCCAAAGCCATTTCAAAAAATCTTTCAATCTTAATTGCCCGATATTGTCTGCGTTGATATATCTTATCCATTTCAGGCAAGCTACAAAAGACATGTCATTGAGGAAGGTGATGTAGAAACAAAAAAAGAAGAGCATTGTTGAATCCGAGTTTACAGAGATGGTTCCCATATTCTATGATACATTCTACAACTCTAATGGAGGAGCAATAACTTGGGAGCTCATATACAAAAGGCTTGAGGATGAGCGTCCCAATATTACTGTTACAAGAGAAACAGTTGACTGAACAAGAACTTCAGGGCTTCAATTCAAGGATGATGCCTATTCTTTCCTGCATACGATAGGAGCAAGGGTTAAAATCCTCCCATACACGATTATGATTAGATGGGTGGTCGAAAATCTCACCATTAAAAATAGGCAATTTAGGATTTCAAGAAAGGAACTCATGGGATCAATCAAAGCAGAGGACATGAAGAAAATTTACCATATGTTGAAAATTTGCAACAATAAATTGCTAAAAATAGAAGTTTGGGCATCAGTACTGGATTGGGCAACAGGGAATGAAAAATGTAAGTGCTAAAAATAGAAGTTCTATTTTTAGCAGTTCAAGTTGGATTCCTATTTTTAGACAGTCCCTGGTCTAAAATAGGAAGTAAAATTTGAATTTGGTCTTACCAGTAGTTTGAATATTAATCAATTAACTCTCCATGAGTTAATTAGTTAAGGAAAATCAAACTTGAAGTCTTTGTGAGAACATGAAATAATTTCTCCACTAATTAGGGAATGTGTCCTTGATTTTCTCCATTGATTGAGGAATTAAGGATGAGTTTTATATTGAGAGGATCAGTTGACTTAGTTTAACTTAGTCAAGTTTAGTTAGATTAATTGAACAAGTTGTCAAATTAATGAGATATAGTTTGTTGATGCTTGCATGCATGTGACAACTATTATTTTCAGATAACTGAGTATTCTCTCATGGATAACTGATGCATGGCAGTTTAGATAGAGACCCAGTTGAGATCAGATGAGGGACAATGTACTATTAGATGCTAGGATATTTCTAGTGAATATTCCTTGCATGCAGGAGGAACTTGAGTCCTCAAGGATTCCGTAGTTGGACCTGAGGTTGACAGTAGTTATGACTGGGGCCAATTCCCACATGTTATGTACTTGGACCCCAATAAAAATTGCACAAGGAAATAGGGGCTTGGAGGACTTGTGGAGCCTATATATACAGGCCTAGATAGTCCATGAGCTACATCATCAGAGTACAGAGAGAGCAGGATATCTTTTGAGCTGATTCTTTTTGTATGTTGTTCAGGATTTCCACTTGATTGATAATATAGAGATGGGGTTTTAGGATGGTGCTTTTCCCAGATAGATTCTTCTGTGTTATTTGTGATTGATTCCTTCTTATCAGTTATATGTGTTCATGCTTGATGTTGCTCATGGTTGATTAGATTCCGCAAAGTTTATGGTAGATGTAGATCTAGTATTATGCTTTAGTACATTGCATATATTAGTTTGATTTACAGGTGAAATTTCCACATGATATCAATGAGCTAGCTGATTTGTAGAAAAAAATCTACATGGTATGAAAGCACAGGTGATCAAAGAAGAACAATATACAAGAAGGAAGAAGTTTGTGGTTTCTAGATATAGATATCGATTTCTTATCACATTTCATATTTCATCAATGGCATTCTATGGTTTGAGGCTTGAGTATGCACTGGATGGCAGCTCAAACTCTATAGCTTGGCAGGATTGCATGGAGGTAGTATTAGAGGATAACGAGGTGAACGACTTCATTGATTAAGAAGTCCCCAAGCCCTCAGGATCTAATGCCCAAGAGTTAGCGGAATGGAGGAAGTGTGTGGCTAGAGCTAGGAGAATCATCTTGGACGGAGTTTGAGACCACATAGTCTCGAACCTTCATGGGATGGAGACTCTGTTTTCAATGTGGAAAAATTTAAAAGATCTTTATCAGAATAGCAGTGATCAGAGGAAGCTGGAACTGAAGGAAAAACTTTGAAAGATCAAGTGTGAAAAGGATGAGACGATCTCTATGTATATGAACAAGCTCACCCTCATCTGCAAGTGTCGGGGTCGTGACATTTGATGATGACATGGTGAGTCTAGCACTCTTTGGCCTTCTTAAGAGTTGGCATAGCTACCCAAACTTGGTTAATGGAAGGGAGAAACTGCCAGATTGGGAATGACTATTGTCAGATTTGATGCAGGAGGAGATCAGACAGAGCACTCGAGACGATACTTCATCCATGGAGGTTGAAGAGAATTGTACCTTAGCGAGTAAGGCGAAGAAGGGGAAGGAGAAGGCTTCTCTTTCTGAATCCAGTTCTTCCCATGGTGGGAAGAAGGTTGAGAAATCAAAAGTACGATGTTTTCGTTGTCATGAGGTGGGCTAATTTGTTACAAATTGTCCACTGAGGAAATCCAAGAAGGGATCCAAGGAAGGATCTCAAGGTGAGGCACTTACTTCACAATTCGAGTTGGATTTCACACTCTTCGCATGCATGGTTTCATCCATGGTGGGAAGTGGTTAGTTTCTTGACAGTGGAGCTTCTTTCCACATGACTGACAACAAGAGCTTGTTCAGTACTTTGGAGGATAAAGATCTCCAGATACTCATAGCAATGGGTAATGATGAAAAGTATAGTGTCTCATGTGTAGGCACGATTATTTTTCAGAGGGAGCATGGATCTCGCCTTACCTTGACCGATGTCAAGTATGTACCAAGACTGAAGAGAAACTTGGTGCCGATCGTGATGCTGGAAGAAAAAGGCTATGATGTAGTCTTCAGTAAGGGAAAGGTTTTCCTTAGACACATCATCACTAGATAGGTGAATTAGATCGGTTCACGGGTCAAGAACCTGTATGCTCTTGAGGTTCAATATGCATGCAAAGCCTTGAGTAGTAAGGAAACTGATGGAGACTTGGTGGTTGAGAGGGAGGGTATATTACCTCCCAACATGTAGCACTAGAATAAGTCTCAAACGATTATGGAGGAGCCAAGATTGGTGCAGTAGCTTCAGGAGGTTGTGGAGTAGCCACAACTAAAGAATTTGAGAGGAGATCGAGTAGAGACATCTACTCATGCAGAGACCTACAATAGGGGGAAACTTCGAGCTAGGTGGGTTGAGGGATCACATGCAGCCATACTTCCAGGTAGGAGGTGGGGCCATGTGGAGTGATCTTCCCAAGGAGGAGGGGCAGGATCCTTGAGGTACCCAACCTCTTGGATTTGACCTTGCTACAGGAGCCCCGATGTGGAGTAGCAGGAACTGACTGATTGGGTAGAGACAGATGTGGATGGAGTGACAGAGAGAGCTATAGTACAGGGAATCCCTGGACAATGCAGAGCATGCAGGCTGCAACAATGCGAGAGTTACAAGTGTGTTGCACAGTGCAGGGTAGCACAGAGAAGGGTGAAATGGTGTGAGATGCATGGAGATGTTGCAGTAGCGTAGAGGTCAAAGAGGGAGCACTTGTCATCAACAGGTAGAGCTTCAACATCATAGTATGTTTCTAGCCCAACAGAGAGGTCAGTTGGGAGTTTTTTTTTTGTTTCGAGAGTTGTCGAAGCAACCACACTTGGTAGATGTGTTGCATGCAGAACATTCCAGAGGTACAGGATCGGGTTTGAGAGGGAGCCTTTCTTGTTGAGAGGGAGTGTTGAAAATTGGCAACAAGAAATTACTAGAAAAAGAAGTGCTAAAAATAGAATTTCTAAAAATAGCAGTTTGGGCATCACTGCTAGATTGGGCAACAGGGAATGAAAAATGGAAGTGCTAAAAATAGAAGTTTTATTTTTAACAGTTCAAGTTGGATTCCTATTTTTAGACAATCGTTGGTCTAAAATAAGAAGTAAAATTCGAATTTGGTCTTACCAACAGTTTGAATATTAATTAATTAATTCTCCATGAGTTAATTAGTTAAGGAAAATCAAACTTAAAGTCTTTGTGAGAACATGCAATAATTTCTCCACTGATTAGGGAATGTGTCCTTGATTTGCTCCACTGATTGAGGAATTAAGGATGAGTTCTATATTGATAGGAATAATTGACTTAGTTTAACTTAGTCAAGTTCAGTTAGATTAATTTAACAAGTTGTCAAATTAATGAGATATAGTTTTTTGATGCTTGCATGCATGTGACAACTATTATTTTCAGATAACTGAGTATTCTCTCATAGATAACTGATGCATGGCAGTTCAGGCAGAGACCCAGTTGAGATTAGATGAGGGAAAATGTACTATCAGATGCTAGGATATTTCTAGTGAATATTCCTTGCATGCAGAGGAACTTGAGTCCTCAAGGATTGCATGGTGGGACTTGAGGTTGACAACAAGTATGACTAGGGCCAATTCCCACATGTTATGTAATTGGACCCCAATCAAAATTACTCAAGGAAATAGGGGCTTGGAGGACTTGTGGAGCTTATATATACAGGCCTAGATAGCCCATGAGCTACATCATCAGAGTACAGAGAGAGCAGGATAGCTTTTGAGCTGACTATTTTTGTATGTTGTTGAGGATTTCCACTTGATTGATAATTCAGAGATGGGGTTTTAGGCTGGTGCTTTTCCCAGATAAATTCTTCTGTGTTATGTGTGATTGATTCCTTCTTATCAGTTATATGTGTTCATGCTTGATGTTGCTCATGGTTGATTAGCTTCCACAAATTTTATAGTAGATTTAGATCTAGTGTTATGCTTTAGTACATTGCATATATCAGTTTGATCTACAGGTGAAATTTCTACATGATATTAGTGAGCTAGCTGATTTGTAGAGAAAATTCTACACCACATACCTGATCCTCAAGATATATATGATAAGACATACATGTCCAGCGTCACAAAGAACAACCTAGACCCCTTCAAGCTGATTCAGGGCTGGAGAGTATTGGACAAAAAATTCAAATTTGACAAATTGGGTATGTATGCTATAGCTTATTTGGCAAGCCCCTACAACTATGTAGCTGCTACGTTATGTAGACTATATGGGTCACCCAATAATTCTAAGTTTTCCATAGAATGGATTCCTCTGATTGATGCCTGCATTAATTCCCACTTCATGAATTGGGCCACCATCATATCTGATAACCTAGCCACCATCATTACTGAATATCGACAGAAGAGAGCCTCCTCTCTAGAGAACCTTCCCTCGTTCTATTTTAGTGCCTACATTATGGATGCCATCTGTTTCTGCACTACATTTCTGACCATGGGTTGGAAATGGACCTTACCTGACCCCTACCCTATCCATATTAGTCATAAGAAAATATGGGAATCCCATTATATTCCTCATTCCTATAAAATATGTCATTATGTTATTTTCCCCCTCCATCGAATAATTTTTAGTAAGAAAGCCCCCAAGTTTTCCCAAGAAGCCTCACCAGACCTTCTAGCTGTCGGAAAATATTTTATTGAAGAATGGTTCACCTACATTAGGGTTTTTGGTAGCACAGCCAACCCACATGTCCTTCCTTTGTATGTTTATGATAAATTGTTAGCAAGGGAAATCCCACCAAACTATGGGAAAAGGCTTAACTAAAATCCTCAAATTAAATAAGAAGTTATTATGGTCCTCTTTTCCTATCAAGTGCAGTTCTTTTACTCTAGAAAACTTTAATCATGCCATTAAGGAGTCAGTAAACATGGAAGCCCTCAGGCTTCATACATTGTCGAAAAGGCAATTTTATCCAAACAAGGTAGCACATAACATCACTACTATGGTAAAGCTCAAGCCATACAACCATGAGGATAACGATTTTGAAGACCTGTTACACTTGGTCGAGTCCTTCAAACAAGCGTTCAAGTGGGCTAAAGTGAACCCGAGTCCTGAAAATTTTGAAATATTTCGGGTATTCAAAAATGAAAGGCTCAAAGTAATCCCAATGCACTTGTTGAAGATCAAAGATAAACCTACACCAAGTGTGATTGTTAATAGTGAAGGGCCTAGTTCTCGTACAGAGTCTCAGGTGAATACTGAGAAAACACCAGATACAGGGAAGGCCTAAGACATAGATAATACAACAGAGTCCAGCAGGAAGTCAACTAAGAAACAAGTTATGAGCACCCCACCTAAAGAAATTAGTTCAGAGGTCAGAGGCAACAGTTTGTAGCAAGACTGGGATCAGTTTAATCAGAAACTGCAAGACACTCCCAAAATGGCAGATACTTAAGAGACAATGGAGTGTCAAACTCCTTTGCATATTCAGGAGAATATAGAGTCCAAGTCTATGGACGAGTAGTCCAAATCCATGGATGAGAAGTTTAAGCCTATGGATGAGCAGGCAATAACATCCCAGCAGACTGAGATTATCCCTGCTCGGCCCACATCAGAGATCATCTTGAAAGTGATCAAAATCACTCCATTTGATGTGTTATACAACCCACTCCACAAGGATGTAGTAAGAAGAGAGAGGAAAAGGAAAAGGGTAGAAACACACGAACTTCCACCTAGAAACGAGCTAATGGACATGGCTTGGAGGGACATTCCTTTCGTCCTAGTTGAGAACTTGACTAGATTGTCATAGCTCAAAGGAGCATATGCAACAACCACCATGGACAAAGCCACTAAAGTCTATACTTTGTTGAGAGAAAAGGAGGAGAGGATTGCACAACTTGAGCAACATCTCGAAACAGAGAAAGCGAGTGTGAATAGGCAAGCAACTGAGAAGATTTCACAATTACAACAGAGCATGGAGGTCCTGAAAATAAGCCATGAAGTCGATATATTGGCTAAAGACATGCAACTCCAAGACTTGGAGAAAGCCATGGAAAGATATAAGGATGTTCCTACTATCGAGGAGTTCATTAAAGAGGCTCTAGAACTAAATTCCATCCTAATGAAACAAAAAGATCACTTCTTCCAAAAGATGTCACAAAATACTCCTTATCTGATCACTAGCAATCAACTAACAGATAAGACAATCGACTAGAGAACTGAGTTTACTGATCTCAACACTAGAATCATAGATTTCATCAAATGGCAGGAAACATAAGACATAAGCAAAGACAATCTACCTGAAAGCGAGGAGACACACAAAGACATTCTTTTCATAGATTGGGATGCGAGAATCAAGAAAGCTGAGCAAGCAGTAGCAAGGGTAGCTGGGGTATCGAAGAATATAATCAAGGCGGTGAACCACAGTCTGTTTGTCACCAACCTACTAAAGGAAGGCAATCTAAAAGAAATGTCTGACTTAGGTGCTTTGCATAAAAGCTAGCAAGAAAGGCAGAGACTCAAAGGGAAGCAATCCAAAAATTTACCAAGACTGACTGGGAGTCATATTGGCAATACCTCGTGAAGCCACACAGCCAAATCATGACCCTTAACTGCTCACTTCATTTGACTCAGCAAATGCTGCCACCTCTCACTATTGCGATTTTCACAGGACAACTCACGACACATTTTGGTGCACCTCCTCAAATCAAACCAATGAACGATATATGAGATTTGAAGGACAAGATGGCATACAACAAATCATCATCTTAGTTTTGCTCATTAAGCCACTGTTTATTTTATAATTAGTTAACTGGTTAGGAGGAAGGTTGTTTGAAACCTCCTCAAATTTTTGTATAATCTATTTTTTCACATTAGTGTCCATAATTTTATCAAAAAAATTTGCAAAGAATGCACTTTTATAAGTTTGTGAATGCTTTGGTGAAATTATGGAACATGATCATTTCTTTTAGATATCATACTACTTTCCTTTGTTGATGCACTATTGTCTTCTTGGGAGATAATTTTATTTGAAGAAAGGAGTTGATCCATGTCATTAGTTAAATGAGCATAACTTCACACACATGGTACTATTATCTTGTATGATTGATTTTGTTTTTTTTTGTGTAATTAGTGACAACACTTTACTTTCATGAATTGTATGTGAGATTTATTCTTTCTGTTAAGCGTTAATTGCACTATTATATGATGCCTAGCTGAAATTATTAATTTTCATATATATATATAATTCATCATATATATGATATATTTTATAAATTTATTTGACTAATTATTTAGTCAAATAAATTATCTTATATGTTATCATCTCTGTTTATGTGTGATTAATCTTTATTATCACTTGTTAAGCAGATATCTTTGTAGATCGCATACTGTACAAAAATACCTGGGTTTATATTAGCATAAGTTAGTTAGAGATTTGGATGATAGAAAAGGTTATTTAGAATATCATTATTTTATTGCAAACACTCATGAACCACCCACTCTCATCTTAAAATCCGCACTGGGAAACTGGTCCCATTATCCCCAGTCGGAGCCACCACTTTAAATGGAAAATGAGTTGTCTTAAGGTTCGGACCAGGTGGTTATCCCCCATGTTGGGGAAGCAGAAATATGAGACCTTTCAAAATTTTGGCGCTAGAAGGAGGGCCATTCTACTATGAATGGCATATAAACCTAAAGATTAATCGAAAAACATTCATAAGAGTCGAAACCAAGAAGCAGGTTGCAGAATCCTCTGCTCCCAAGAAACCTTTTCACTCGTTTAAAAGGAATCCTTATTCTGCATCACAACTCCTGAACACCATTTCAAATGTTGAGTTTGATTAAGAAACAGAAGAAGACTCACCAACCAAAGAGGAAGCCGAAATAGAAGAAGTTGAATTAAATGGAATGTGGGATTTTATCCTCCTAAATTAAGAAGAGGCACAAGCTATTCCAGTGACTACAAGGAGCAAAAACTCTCCTGACATGTCTGTCACGAATCATAAACAAAAAAATGCTACTCCTATAAAGGAGAAAACAATAACTAAAAAGTCTAAGACTAGTCAGATTGACTCTATTCCACTAGATCCTCCAAATTCTTCCAAAACAATGGTAATCTCAGATATTGTGGAATACAACATAGTCAAAGATATGAAAAAGACTAGAGCAAACATTTCATTGCATGAACTCACTAAACTCAAGCAACAACATAAAATTTTATTAAGAGAATTAAAAGTGGTTCCTGCATCCCCTTTGCGATCTGTTGCAGTTACTCAAGCTGCCTATGATATTGGAAAACCTCCATCATCTTCCAACAAAGTAGATCCTTTAGATTTAGTCCTAATCGGTGATAGATCTATTTCTCATATTCCTCCATTTCTTCTCACTTACGAAATTTTCAACATGAATTTTCATAACTTTCTTGTTGATTCCAGAGCCTCTTCAAATATTATGCCAAGAGCCATGGGCACCAAATTGAATATTACACCTCAAAAATTTGCGGTACACATAGTTCAATTAGACAGGACAAAAGTAGAGGTACTTAGAGAAATAACATTAGTTTCAATTAGGTTTTCCTCTAATCCAAAAGTTTCGCAAATAATTGATATTTTAGTGGCTGATGTCCTTGAATTTTATGGTTTAATCCTAAGTAGGGATTGGTATGAAAAGTTGATGGTTACTTTGCAATTGATTGGTCTTAGATGTGGTTGCCACATAATGGTAAACCAAACCAAATCAGGGTAGACCGAGAAAATTTCATGAAATATACTATCACTGACCTTGAGGGAAGCAATGAACCTGTTTCCTTCACCAAAACATCATTGGAAATTACTCGGCTGAGTGATTTTTGGGATCCTTTAACGCTCAAAGGTCTCCCATTCTATATGATGTTGTAGTGTCTCAACTAGAAACTTTTTCACTAAGAGATGCTTCCAAGTGTGTAAATTTAGTAGATAAAATTTCAAATAATTTTTTGTTCTGGACTCTTTATTTTGATGGTTCCAAATTTGAAGACAGTGTAGGTGCAGTATGCATTTTGATCAATCCGCAAGGAGAGAAAACCATGTTAGCCTACAGAGTTGATTTTCAGTGCACCAATAATGTCACTAAATATGAAGCATTGATCCAAGGACTGTACAAAGCAATTGGCCTTAATGTCAAATATCTGCAAGTCTATGGTGATTCTGAAATAATTGTGAAGTAGGTAAGAAATAAAATTCATTGTGTCTTTAGGCACCTTAAAGATTATCAATAATTAGCCCAAAATCTGACTTCTCACTTCTCTGCTTTTAACATTTCTTCAGTTCCTAGACTGCAAAACGCAAGTTCTGACTTACTTGCTAATGTGGCATCCAATCTTATACCCTTAGAAGATTTCAGTCCAAACAAAGTGGAGAGTATTTAATAATGATGTGAAGATAGTTAATTTTCTTACATCAGAAGGGTCCTATGAGGAACAAATCATAGATGAACAAGAGCATGATCTGCAAATTAAAAATGATCTGAATCAAAACCCAATCCCGAAGTTTGTAGTTAAGATGGAAGATCTCAATGATCTAAATGATAGATTCAAGGAAGTTACGAACTCCAAAACTCAAAGTTCTACTTTGAGATGTGAAGTAGTAAACTTAGGGTCAACTGAAAAACCTCAAAATGTCAACCTAGGTCTTGGCCTATCATCACAAGAAAGAATATCATTCATTAGGTTATTGAAAACATATAAAGGTGTTTTTTCCTAGGATTAAGCAAATCTCAAAACCTATGGTACCTCTGTGATTCAACATACCATACCTATGACTTCGAATGAAAAGCAAGTTCAATAGAAGCTTTGCAAAATTCACCCAAACCTTGAGAGTCAAATCAAATTTGAATTGAACAAGCTTCTGAAAGCCAAAATAATCTTCCCTGTTAGATACTCTAAGTGGATATTGAATATGGTGCTTGCAAGGAAAAAGAATGGTGATATTAAGATTTGTATCGATTTTAGGAACCTGAATAAAGCTTGTCAAAAAGATAACTTTCTTTGCCTACCATGGAACAAATATTGCAATTAGTTCCAGGTTCTGAATTAATGTCTTTTCTAGATGTATTCTCAGGATATAATCAAATTCTTTTGCATCCAGATGACATACTAAAGACAACATTCAGGACCAAGTGGGGAACATACTCCTATCAGAAGATGCCTTTTGGACTCATTAATGCAGGTGCTACATTTCAACGTGCTATGGATATTGCTTTTAAAGGTATGATTAACAAATTAGTTGTTATTTACTTAGATGACATCATAGTCTTTTCTAAGGATATGAAAAATCATTTAAGTGACCTCAAGCACATTTTTGAAAGATGCAGGAAATATGGCATTTCCTTAAATCCAAAAAAATATTATTTTTCTTTACCGGAAGGCAAACTCCTTGGGGTTATAGTGTCCAAGAAAGGGATTTACATTGATCCCGATAGAGTCCAAGAAATTGAAAATATTCCTCTCCCACATAACAAAAATACCATGCAATCGTTCCTAGGCCAAATTAATTTTATAAAAAGATTTGTTCCATATTTTTCACAGATCGTCCTACCCCTTCAAACAATGATATGAAAAAACGCAGTTTTCAAATGGGGCAAACATGAAAGGGAGTCATTTGATTTTATTAAAAAATTCATTATTAATGTTCCTTCGCTGACGACTCTTGACTTTCTCAAACCTTTTGTATTATATTCTTTTTCATCCAATACATCATATGCAGTAGTTTTAACACGATTAAACAATGAAAATATCGAGGCAACCATCTCTTTTTTTAGTTCTAACTTGCAAGGTGCCGAGTTAAATTATTCAGTTGTCAAAAAAAAGCATTTGTTGTTTTTAAAACCTTAAAACATTTGAGACATTTTCTTCTTAAATCCCATACAAAGATAGTAGTACCCTACCACGCAGTAAGACAATTATTACTCCAAAGAGAAGTAGGGGAGAAAAGAGCCAATTGGGTTACTACACTTCAAGAATATGATGTAGAAATCTGGCCAGCTAAAATTGTTAGGGGCCAAGGTTTTTGCAGGGTGTTAATAGGAGCTTCCCAGTTATCACCAAAAGAAGATTAAGGTAATGAAGTATAAATATCAGAGGTAATCCTAAATGATACACAATCACAATACGCTGATTTAAAATTTTATTTGAAGAACATATATGCTCCTATGCATCTTAATTATAAAACAAAGCATGCTTTAAGGTTGAAATCAAATCAATATGAACTAGTTAATGATGTATTGTTTAGAAAAATTTATGATTCAGTATTACTAAGATGCTTGGAGAAACCTGAAGCCGAAAAGGTCATGTAGGAACTACATGATGGACCAACTAGAGGACATTTAAGAGGAAATACCATAGTTCACAAAATCTTGTATGCAAGATATTATTGGCCAACTATATTTACGGATGCACATGAATATGCAAGAAAGTGTAAAACCTGTCAAACTACAACTAGAAGAGAGAGGAAGCCAACATTCCCTTTGCAACCAGTAAACATCCAACAACCATTTGAACAGTGGGGATTTGACATAATTGGTGAGATTGTTCCTAACTCTTCCAAACTACATAGATTCATCCTTACACCTACTGGTTATTTTACAAAATGGGTATAAGCTATCCGCTTAAGGGTAGCCAATACAAAAAGCATTATGGACTTCATTGATCAACACATAATTACCAGGTTTGGCTTACCCTCAGCTTTAATGTTTGACAATGCATCTTACTTTTCTGGAAATGCAATGTTAGAATTTTCTCTAAAGCGAGGTTTTAAGCTAAAATATTCAACCAACTATTATCCACAAGGTAATGGATTAGCAGAATCAACGAACAAAAACCTCATCAGAATTATCAAAAGGACCATTGACCAAAATCATACGAATTGGCTCAAAGCATTGACATTTGCTCTATGGGCAGACAACATTACACATAAGGCATCTATAGGTTCTTCTCCTTTTGCTTTAGTTTATGGAAAAGAAATTATTCTTCCTACAAACATAACAATTCCATCTCTTGCCCTAGTGCAATTCATCGATGAAATATCTTCTTCTTCTCTCCAAGCTAGATAATTTTAGATTCTTAAGCTTGAAGAAGAACGAGAAAAGGCCAAAGTAACCCACTTCCTTCATCAACAATTAGTCAAAGCCTCTTTTGATACAACCTCTGCCAGTCAAAATTTTTCTGAAGTAGGGGATTTCGTTTTGAAATGGGACAAAGCACACGAGGAAAAAGGTAAACATACCAAATTTCAAAGACTATGGCTTGGCCCTTTTCAAATTATTGAGAAAATTGGACAATCAAAATTTATTTTACAAGACTTATCAGGCAAGAAGGATTCTTTGCATTTTAATGGCCAAATCTTCAAAAGATACATTTCTTAGAAGATAGCCTCTTCCAATTTGTATCATATCGCCTTCAAAATTCTTAGGAAAATAAAGTTTAAGTAGTATTTACTTTTGGCTTTTCAAAATAAAATCTTTGATAATATTTCTGATTTTTCGCTTCTATAAGTAAGTAAAAGTTAAAAGAAATAATTAGGACATTCGAGTACCAAAGAAACCATGATTTCTTTGGAAAAACTTGATCTTGCTAAAAAAATGTTTATTCTATGAACAAGCTCTTATCTTTTTAGAGTATGAATATTTTGTTATCTATCAAGAAAAGAATCTTTAACCTACTAAGCACTTTCTGCAGATCATTATCTTAAAACCTCTATCATTATCATCCAAAACTCTCAAAAGAGCCAATGCTTCACCCCATTTGATAAAATTTTCCTTTTTCAGAGTGTAATTATAAAATATACAAAAATTAGAAGATAAAAAGTTTCATTACAAGCCTGTTTACCATGGTCATAGGGAAATAATTAAACTGATATTACCGATACTGCATATCAAAAGAGGGTAATAGCCGATGATCTCATTGATCAGAAGACAAGGGTCTCATCAAGAGCCAACTTGTTTAGTTTAGTTACAACCAGTGAATGACATTGTCATTATTAGGTTACCAATCCTAGACAATGTCTTTTAAGAAACCTAAAAGAAAAGATTATATTAAAAAGGAAAAAAGGGACAATATCCAAGTGAGATTCAAAGAAAGTGAATATCATTTTGAAATTTGAAATTGAAAATTGCTTCAGATAGGAATATGCATCATTTTTGGTTAAAATATAACCTCGTCGAGGCTATGAACACATGCTGGTAGCAAAGGCTCTATCTGTGATAAATGAGTAAACACTAGAAACTAATCTGTAGAAAACACCTTCTATATCAATTTAACTCTTATTATTGACTAATGCAAACACTTGTATTTATATCATCACAAGAGTAAAGTAGTTGAATAAATAGATTGAGTAAGTGATGATGATTCTAGAGAAATGTTGTTTACTTTCTAACTCATGTTATTATTATTCCTATAACTCTAATTACTTTGAAAGTTTTAGAAATTTTAGAAAACTACTCAGAGATATTTGGTTCTCCCAAGTGAATTACCAATTGTTGTACTATGAAACAATCCCCCATTTATAAATAAAAATAGCTAAGGTTAGAGATATAAATGGGGACCCTTTTTAAATTTTTAGTCTTAGGATAATAAAACCTAACTCTAAGAAATTTCCTTGAAAAATCGTGCAAAACAATCGAAGGGTGAGATCCTCATCGCAAATCACAAATCACACTTTTCCATGTGTCTATCATAAAACAACTTTAAAAATTTGTGATGCACGATCAAACCTCCCACTACAATATCTCAATTATAAGCACCTTGTCATTTCACAAATTTCACTTCACAAACTTCATAATTAGTTGAGCTATGCCACTACAACGCCCATTAACAATTTGTGAAATGCAATATTGTGACAATTGCAATCGCATTTCACCTTATAGAAAGCACAATGCTATATTGTATTCGTTTAAAGATTGCGATGTGTGAATAAGAGCGGTAAGCGTGTGAAATAATTGCATTTTAAATACAAAAATGAATGAATTGACAGGTTAATAAATATTTAACAGCCCGAGGAGAGCTAATCATTTTCCAAGTTATGGGTAGTTAATGTTGAGTATCTCATTAAACCTTTCTCATGATCCAAAGTCATTTCAGAAAACCTTTCAATCTTAATTTCCCAATATTGTCTGCGCTGATATGTCTTGTCCATTTCAAGCAAGCTACAAAAGACATGTCATTGAGGAAGGTGATGCAGAAACAAAAAAAGAAGAGCATTGTTGAATCTGAGTTTACAAAGATGGCTCCCATATTCTATGATACAATCTACAACTCTGACGAAGGTGCAACAACCTAGGAGGTCATATACAAAAGTCTTGAGGACGAGTGTCCCAATATTACTGGTAGAAGAGAAACAATTGACTCAACAAGACCTTCGGGGCTTCAATTCAAGGATGATGCCTGTTCTTTCCTGCATAGGATAGGAGCGAGGGTTAAAATCCTCCCATACATGGTTATGATTAGATGGGTGGTTGAAAATCTCACCATTAAAGATAGGCAATTCAGGAATTCAAGAAAGGAAATCATGGGATCATTCAGAGCAGAGGACATGAAGAAAATGTACCATATACCTGATCCTCAGGATATATATGATAAGACATACATGGCCAGCTTCACAAAGAACAAGCCAGAACCTTTCAAGCTGATTCAAGGCTGGAGAGTATTGGACAATAAATTCAAATTTGACAAATCGGGTATGTATGCTATAGCCTCTTTGGCAAACCCCTACAACTATGTAGCTGCTATGTTATGTAGACTATATGGCCACCTAATAATTCTAAGTTTTCCATAGAATGGATTCCTCTGGTTGATGTTTGTGTTAATTCCCACATCATGAATTGGGCCACCATCCTATTCGATAACATAGCCACAATCATTACCAAATATCGATAGAAGAGAGTCTAATCTCCAGAGAACCTTCCCCCATTCTATTTTAGTGCCTACATTATGGACGCCATCTGTTTCTGCACTACATTTCCGACCATGAATTGGAAATGGACCTTACAGGACCCATACCCTATCCATGTCAATCATAAGAAAATATGGGAATCCCATTATATACCTCATTTCTATAAAATATGTCATTCTGTTATTTTTCCTATGCTTCAAATAATTTTCAATAAGAAAGCCCCCAATTTTTCCCAAGAATCCACAACAGACCTTGTAGTTGTCAGCAAATATTTTATTAAAGAATGGTTCACCTACATTATGGTTTTTGGTAGCACATCCGACCCACATTTCCTTCCTTTGTATGTTTCAGATAAATTTTTATCAAGGGAAATCACCCAACAGACTATGGGAAAATGGCTAACTAAAATCCTCAAAGAAAACAAGAAGTTATTATGGCCTTCTTTTCCCGTCAAGTGTTGTTCTTTTTCTCTAGTAAATTTTAATCATGCCATTAAGGAGCCAGTAAACATGGAAGCCCTGAGGCTTCATACATTTCCGAAAGGGAAATTTGATCCAGACAAGGTAGCACATAACATCACTACTGTGGTAAAGCTCAAGCCATACAACCATGAGGATAACAATTTTGAAGACCTGTTACAGTTGGTCGAGTCCTTCAAACAAGCATTTAAATGGGTTAAAGTGAACTTGAAACTTGAGAATTTTGAAAGATTTTAGGAATTCAGAAATGAAAGGCTTGAAGTAATCCCAATGCACTTGTTAAAGATTGAAGATAAGCCTACACCAAGTGTGACCGTTGACAATGAAGGACCTAGTTATCGCATAGAGTCTCACATGAATACTAAGAAAAAACTACATATAGGGAAGGCCCAATACACAATTAACACAATAGGGTCTAGTATGAAGTCAGTTGAGAAACAGGTTATGAGCACCCCACCTAAAGAAATTAGTTCAGAGGTCAAAGCAAGCGATTTGGAGTAGGATTGGGATCAGTTTAACCAGAAACTGCAGGACACTCCCAAAATGACAAGTACCCAAGAGACAATGGAGTGTCAAACTCCTTTGCATATTCAAGAGAATGTAGAGTCCAAGTCTATGGACGAGCAGTGCAAATCCATGGATGATTATTCCAAGCCTATGGATGAGTAGGTGAAAACCTCCCAACAGAATGAGATTATCCTTGCTCTACCCACATCGGATATCATCTTGAAAGTGACCAAAATCCCTCCACTTAATGTGTTCTATAGCCCGCTCCACAAGGTTGTAGTAAGAAGATAGAGGAAAAGGAAAAGGGTAGAAACACACGAACTCCTACCTGGAAATGATCCAATGAACATAGTTTGGAGGGATATTCATTTTAATCCAACTGAGAACTTGACTAGATTGTCATAGTTCATGGGATCATATGCAATGACCACTATGGACAAAGCCACTGAAGTCTCTACTTTGTTGAGAGAAAAGGAGGAGAGGATTACATAACTCGAGTAGCAGCTTGAAACAAAGAAAGAAAGTGTGAACACACAAGTAGCTGAGCAGCTTGCACAATTACAACAAAGCATGGAGGTCCTGAAAATAAGCCATGAACCCGATATATCGGCTAATGACATGCAACTCCAAGAATTGGAGAAAGCCATGGAAAGATATAAGGATGTTCCTACTACTAAGGAGTTCATTAAAGAGGCTCTGGAACTAAATTCCCTCCAAATGAAACATCAAGAGCACTTCTTGCAAAAGATGTCACACATTACTCCTTATCTGATCACTAGCAACCAACTAAAAAATAAGGTGATCGACTAGAGAACAGAGTTTACCGATCTCAACACCAGAATTTCAGAGTTCATCGAATGGTAGGAAACAAAAGACAGAAGGAAAGCCAATCTGCTTGAAATCGAGGAGACACACAAAGACATTCTTTTCACAGATTGGGACACGAGAATCAAGCAAGCTAAGCTAGCAATAGCAAGGGAAGTTGGGGTATCGAAGAATATAATCAAGGCGGTGAACCACACTCTATTTGTCACCAACCTACTAAAGGAAGGCAATCTAAAAGAAATTCTCGATTTAGGTGCTTTGCATAAAAGCTAGCAAGAAAAGGAAAAAAATCAAAGGGAAGCAATCACAAAATTGACCATGACCGACTGGGAGTCGTATTGGTAATACCTCATGAAGTGCATAGCCAAATCATGACCCTTAACTTCTCACTTCATTCGACTCAGCAATTGCTACCACCTCTCACTGATGTGATTTTTGTAGGACAACTCAGGACACATTTTGGGGCACCTCCTCAACCCAAACCAATGACCGATATATGTGATTTGAAGGACAAGCTAGAAGACATCAAATCATCATCTTAGTTCTGCTCATCAAGCCACTGTTTATTTTTAGAGTTAGTTAACTAGTTAGGAGGAAGGTTGTTTGAAACCTCCTCAAATTTTTGTATAATCTATTTTTGCACATTAGTTAGAATAGTATTTATACCCTTCTCATGCATTTAGAGAAGGGTCCATAATTTTATCAAAAACATTTGCAAAGAATGCACTTTTATAAGTTTGTGAATGCTTCGGTGAAATTATGGAACATGATCGTTTCTTTTAGATATTAGACTACTTTCCTTTGTTGATGCACTATTGTGTTCTTGAGAGATAATTTGATTTGAAGAAAGGATTTGATCCATGTCACAAGTCAAATGAGAAAAACTTCACACATATGGTACTATTATCTTGTATGATTGATACTATTTTTTTTGTTTAATTAATGACAACACTTTACTTTCATGAATTGTATGTGAGATTTATTCTTTCCGTTAAGCATTAATTGCACTATTGTATGATGCCTAGCTGAAATTGTTAATTTTCATATATATAGTTCATCATATATGCGATATATTTTATAAATTTCTTTGACTAAATATTTAGTCAAAGAAATTATCTTATACATTATTATATTTGTTTATGTGTGATTAATATTTATTTACACATGTTAAGCATATACCTTTGTAGATTGCATACCACACAGAAATACCTGGGTTTATATTAGAATAAGTTAGTTATATACTTGCATGATAGAAAAGGTCATTTATATTATCATTATTTTATTGCAAACACTCATGAATCACCCACTCTCATCTTAAAACCCACACTGGGAAACTAGTCCCATTATCCCTAGTCGGAGCCACCACTTTAAAAGGAAAAGGAGTTGTCTTAAGGTCCGGATCGGGTGGTTGTCCCCCATGTTGGTGCAGCATAAATCTGAGGCCTTTCAACAAGTGCCTCCTTGTCATCTAAGGCAAAAAATATCTAATGCTCTCTCTGCTTCCTCCTACTTTCTCTTGATGTGCATAATGTCCATTTGTAGGGCAAGGGTTTGCATCATTTAACTCTTTAAATCTTCCATCATCTTTCCAATTTCACATTTGATGGATGTACTAAAAGAGGATGGGTTGGCCATTGGTTGACTACCCCTACCATTTTTCCTAGCTACCCTAGAATGATTCCTAAGGATAGTCTTGATATCTTCATAGGGTAGCTAGTAGTTGTCCCCTCTTGCTAGCAAGTTTAGTGTATTTAGAAGATCTTCCCTGATACCTCAGAACAAGACTAGCTTCAGTGACTCGAGATCAAGTGTGCACCTAGCCGTTTTGTAGCTAAGATGGATTCTTTCTTCATAGTCCTCTAGGGATTCATCATGCCCTAAGGTCATCCTAAAAATTTCCTCTTTAGTGTCTTTGGACTTGTAGTAGTCTCAATACTTGTTGTTGAAGGCTTGCTTCATATGAGCCCAGGTTGTGATGGTATCCCTAGGTAAACCCATGAACCAAAGTAGAGTTGCATCCTTGAGAGTGGATGTGAATAGTTTCAACTTTTGCTCATTAGTGGTGTAATATTAAGTTGTGCATATGATAGCAAAATCAAACAAGAAAGTTTCTAGATATTCTAAGGTCGGGCTATGGAAATGAGGAAGAGAAGAGGGGCTTATGTTTTTCATCTTGGTATCCCCATTAGTTTCTCTAATGTGAAAGGCACCCTCAATTCTTTCTCTATCTCCTCTATCATTTCTATTTTCAGCCATTAGGTCAGTTGGAATGGGTGCTCCTTCTTCTTCTCCCCCTGTAGGCTCCTCAAAAATCTCTGGTTGTTCGCCCAAAGGGTACTCCAATTCATAGCTACCAAAGAAGAGGGCAGGTTGGCTATTTGAAGCGGTAGAATTTTTCATAAGTTATCCCTATTCCTACGAGGCATGAAAGAAGTGTTTTTGTTTTGTTTTGTGTTTTTTTTCAAGCTTTGAGACTAATTGCATAATTGAAATCACAAACTGAATGGAAACTAAACTACTTGAATGAAATCTCACTTGCAAAATGGAAAAGAAAGAAAACTAACTTACAACTACTTTTGCAGAAATGAAGCTAATAGCTGAATGTTAGAGATAAGAAATGGAAGAAAGAAAGAAAAAATCACATCTTACTCAGACACAAAGCAAAAATCACATCTTACTCAGAAACCTCCCCAACAACGATGCCAAAAAGTGATGAGCACCAGTATTACGACAAGAATGCTACAATTCATAGGGCTACCAACTTTACTTTATCAACTCGGGGTTCGTACAAACTTGGAGGTGACAGTGCTGTATACACAAGTAGATGAGATGGGTCCGCTCTTTTTCATTGCTAAGCTGGCGATAGACCACTATGGTTTCTCAAACCAATGTTCTATTGATTCAGAAGAATCTTGATTACCAATGAGAAAAAGGGAAATTTGCACTAAATGAAATCGTGTCTACTATAGTAAGAAAAAGACTGAAATCAAATTCTTAAACACATCGTTCATCTAACTAACTGCTAAGAGGATTTGCCTCAAAATAATGCTAAGCTAACATATGTGTAATCCTACTGTCCTAGGCATGAAATTTGAAACATCCAAACATTCTACTGTTATGCATGTAAATGAACAAAATAACTCTTTTTTCCGTTTTTGTCTTTTTAATGTGAAAATGTGAAGGCTAAATTCTCTTGGTGATGTGGCAAGTGGATTAGGGATGATGGTGAATGGTAAAATGGCTTGGGAGGCAAGTAGGGGTCTTATCCTATCTTCTTAGGTGCTTTTTCCACAACCTCGCCTCAAAACAAGCCACTATAGGTCAACCTACAACATGTCCTAATGCCTCCTACAAGATGTCCTAATACTCCTATAGGATCCCTTGTATTCCTATAAGATCCGGCTGAGATCAAGAGGATGGATTTGGAAGGTGGTGTAAGGATTAGGGAAGGTGAATGGTGGGAGAAATGAGGCACACGAGTGGCTAGGACTCCTTCAGATCTCAAAACAAAGTTTGTGAGATGGTTGGATTTTCTCAACAAGCTTGCAAAAGTATTATTATGGAATGATGAATTTGTTGAGTGATTTAGTGGAGAAATTGATAACCATGGATGAATGAGGTTAGGATGGGGTTTCTAGTCATGAAATCTCTTTGCACTGCTAAAACCCCTACACTGCATCAATCATTGACATTTATCCATGAATCATGTTAAAAAAGAAAGCTTTTCATTCAACTAAGGAAAAACATAATTTTATTATATAGTCGCCTATTTCATGCATGGGAAACCTTGCAGAATAATGTGAAACCTTTATGAGATCTAATGCAAGGCTAAAGATATCAAAAACGACAATTAAATCCTATTCTTGAAAACTAGTAAAATGTTGGCCTAAGTAACAGAAAACCCTAAATTCCATGAGAAATCAAAATTCTGTCTTTTTGGGGCTGCATAGGAGTTCTTTCCTCAAACCATGGTATCTGAAGGGAGGAGTGAGGCAAAATCCACCTACTAACAGATTTTTGATATTCTTTTATCTTCCTAAGCTACTTCTAAATCAATGCACAAATGGAAGCAAACTAATCAAATCCACAAATACTTGTGATGAAATAATGCTAAAGACAATTCAACCATTAATCTATGAAATCAACTAAGCATACAAATACAAGAAAAGGAGTCTTTGCTGCTAAGGTTGGGCCCTAACCCAAGAGCTTTAGCCCTCTAAGTCAACTTAGTGCTAGATCAAGGAAATGCTCATTCTCATTATCATAACAGAAAATTACATAACAATGTCTTCCACAAGTCTTGAACTCGAAAATGCCTAGTTCTTTTACATAAAAATTTAGAATCATAATGAGGCTCTAGGCCTCCTTATTTATACAACTGAATTCTCCAACGAATTCCTTAAATCTAGGGAGGCTTGGATCCCAAACTCAAAATGAATTGGCTCTTTAACTGTCATTAACTCGACTGCCTTTTGATCTTCATGGCTCGCTTGCTTGCATATTCGAGCTAGTGTGATTTGATGGAGGAATATTTGAATGAGTGGGCAGTAAATGAGGAGGATCTATTTCCAACAACCTCTCTTCCTTGTCTCATTCGAGTTTCCACCCTTAATTAGCCAAAATTGCCATGATTTTCTCTCAAAAACCTGCAATCAATGCACATTAGTCCAATAGGCATAACATCTCACTTTTACTCATCTCATTAAGCAAAATATAATCAAAATATGTAAGGAATTATGAGAAGAGTTGATTTAAATAAGCTTGGAGGTGTATTAAAGTCCATATAGTTACCCAATGATGAGGCTCATCACTTGGTCAGATTCAGGAACAAGACTTATGTACCAGACGACAGTGAGCTCAAGAATCTTATCTCAAGGGACTTTCATGTTAAGTCATATTCAGGTCACTTGGGATATCAAAAGACATTGACAATAGTTAAGAAATTATATCATTGGCCAAAATTGAAGAAAGAGGTGGCTGATTTTGTTGTGAGATGTTTGGATTGTCAATAGGTAAACATAGAGTGTAAAAATCCATGTGGTTTATTATAGATGATTCTAATTCTAGAGTGGAAATGAGAGGTCATTTTCATGGACTTCATTATAGGTTTTCTAAGGACATCAAAGAAACATGATTCCATTATGGTTGTGGTTGACATGTTAAGTAAGGTTTCTCACTTCATTGCAGTTAAGTCTATGAATTCAACTAGCAAGGTAGCTCATATTTTCATTAGGGAGATAATGAGGTTGCATGGTGTTCCTAAGAAGATTGTATTTGACATAGATTCCAAGTTCATTTACATGTTTTGGAAGTAGTTGTTTTCATTTTTGGGACAAAGCTGGCCTTAAGTACAAATTATCATCCACAGACAGATGGACAAACATAGAGGGTCTATAGGATTCTTAAGGACATGTTGAGGATGTATGTCATGCATCGGTAGAGGAAGTGGGAATAGTATCTTCCACTAGTAGAGTTTACATATAAAAATGGATATGAGGAATCCTTGAGGATGGGTCCATTTGAGGCACATTATGGGCAGAGTTTTAATACTCATATTTGTTGGAGTGATCGAGTGAAAAAGGTGTTGTTTGGACTAGACATGTTGCGTTAAGTGGAACAAGAAATGCATGTTATTAAAAGGAATCATAAGGCAACACATGACAGGAAGAAGCATTATGCATATCAACACAAGGTATTTAAGGAGTTTTAGGTTGGGGAACAGGTGTACTTGTGCATCAAGCCCAAGAGGAGCTCCTTAAGGATTGGGTCATGTGCCATGTTGGAACCTCGGTATTGCAAGCCTTTCAATATCCTTGAGAGGATTGGACCAGTGGCCTACATACTTACTTTTCCTCCGACAATGAAATTCCATGGTGTTTTCCATGTTTCATTAATTAAAAAGTATTTCCAGGATGCTAATCATTTGATTTATTTGTATGCATTGAAGCTGGAGCTAAAGGGAGAATTCGATTCAGATCCTCAGTGCATATTTCAGTGGAAACAACGCATGCTCCAGAATCGAGAAATCAATCAAGTTTAAGTGTAGTGGAATCAATTTTAGACCTATGAAACTACATGGGAGATGACTGATCAGATGCAGGTTTTGTATCCTTCATTATTTTTTGGACCAGGTAAATGCATTTTGGTATTGTTGATGGTGCTAGATTCAACAAACATTATAAGGAGATATCCCTGACGTGAAGTCCTAATTAGACCTCACAATGTTTGGTGTAGGAGTCCCATCTGGTCATATGGTTCAACCACCATTGGAATGATTTAAAGATATGTCTTGGGTACCAACCAAAACAAGAGAACACACACTACCTTGGGGCAACAACAATGTGAGCTCCGTGAGACATTCAATGTAAGGTATATGAAGGAGACTTCCACGGTTGGTGAGTGAAACAAGCCACCAGTTAGAAAATGAATAGTATTATGCTAAAGGGGGACCTGAGAATAAATAGAAAGACTTGTTGAATACCTGCAGATTAGTCCACATAGTAAACAAGAATCATTAAAACATAACAACATTCATTGAATAAGAACCATAACTAAGTAACAAATTAGTTCATTAACTTAGTATGTAAATAAAGCAACATATACCATAAACATAACCATAATAGTCCAACTACATCTACGATACATGTATGAAGGAATGCTGACCTATTGAGGTTCTAATTAAAAGTGTAAGATCCCAAGTACACTATTACATGAATGAAACATTGTATCCAATAGTGGAACACAAAGCCACAACTTGCTTCCCTAAAGAATGATCTTGTTGAAAATAGCAACAAGAAATGATAAAAACAGAATCCAGAATATTCCAATTTTAATTTTTCCTTGAATTAAAATTGTGAATTAAAATCCAATTTAGTCTCAACAACTTCTTGGAATTAATTAATTAATTCATTATGGATTAATTAATTGGAGAAATTCAAGTTAGAAGTCTTTCTCCAGTCATGCAACAGTTATCCCTTAAATTAAGGAGATTATCCCTTAATTAAGGAGATAAGATTGAGTTATATTTGAGTTGTAATTAGTTAGCTCACTTTACCAAGTTAAGTCCAGTTAAATTAGTTCCAAACTATTTGCGGAACTAATTGTGAGTTATCAGTCAATTGATGCATGCATGCACTCAATTAGTGTACTCCAGATAACTGAAGATTCCCTCATCAGTAACTCATGCATGTCTATTATGAGAAAGACCTAGTTGAACTAAATGTAAAGGACAATGTACTACTAGTTGCATGTATTTTCCTATAAAGGAAACTCATGCATGTAGTCAAGGTAAGGTTCCTTGAGGATTGCACAGTTCTGATAGTGTGTTAGAGAAGTGTTCCACTGGGTGAAGGAGATCATCCCAGAGGAACTGCGCAAGGAAATAGGAGCTTGGAGGGCAAAGAGGAAGGCTGTGAGAAGATTTGATTGTCTGTGAACATCTAGGAGGATTGTACTGAGAGCTGGCTAGCTTTGAGAGCTAAGTCTTTGTATAATTATGATGTATTTCCACCTTGTATGATAATACAGATAGTGGGGTTTTTAGCTGAGGCTTTCCCCTGAGTATTTTTTATGTTTCATGTGCATTGATTCTTCTTCTTCTGGTTATACGTGTTTAGCTTTGATTCAGCTCGATCTTTAAGCTTCCGCCAATTGATAGTAGAAGTAGATTATAGTATTTTTCTTTGGTTCTATTGCATTATTAGGTTAATCTACAATCAGATTTCTATAGAGATCTCAGAGGTATATTTGTAGAGAATTTGCAGAATTTCTACATGGTATCAGAGCTAGCTAATTTGTAGAAAATTTCTACATGGTATCAGAGCCAAGTTTATCGGAGTTGTGAAAAATATACTGAGAAGAGAATTCAAAGTTTGAAGTTCGGGGTTGCAGGTGAAAATCAAATTCTTATCGTATTTCAAGGTTGGCCAATGGCGTTCTATGGCTTGACACTCGAGTATGCCTTGGAAGGCAACTCAAATTACATAGCATGGAAAGATCACATGGAGGATGTATTAGAAGACAACAACTTGAAGGAATTCATTGATTAAGAAATCCAAAATCTAGCTTCAACTAATGCACAATAGTTGGCTGAGTGGAAGAAGTGTGCAGCAAAGGCAAGATGGATCATCCTGGAGGGAGTTCAAGACCATATTGTCTCGAGTCTCCATGGGAAGGATACTCCATTTTCAACATGGAATACATTGAAGGACCTCTACCAGAATAGTAGTGACCAGGGGAAATTGGCGCTCAAGGATAAGCTTCAAAGAATCAAGATGGAGAACGGTGATACTATTTCCACATATATGAACAAGCTCACCACTTACAAAGATGAGCTTAGTAGTGTGGGAATAACTACTGTCGATGATGATATATATGGTGAGCCTCACTCTCCTTGGCCTTCTAAAGAGCTGGAATAACTACCAGGACTTTGTGAATGGAAGGGAGAAACTGCCAGATTGGGAACGACTATGGTCAGATCTCATGCAGGAGGAGATCAGGAGGAGCACATGAGATGGTTCTTCTTCCAAGGATGATGATGAAGAAAATTTGGCCTTAGCGAGTAAGGCAAGGAAAGGGAAGGGGAAGGCTTCCCATTCCAAATCAAATTCTTCTCATGGAGGGAAGAAGGGTGACAAGTCTAAAGTGAGATGCTTTAATTGTCACGAGATGGGACATTATGGGACTAATTGCCCATCGAAGAAGTCCAAGAAGGGATCCTCGGAAGGATCAAAAGGTGAGGCATTAGCCTCTCAGTTCGAAATGGACTTTACCCTCATCGCATGCATGGTGTCATCGATGATGGGTTGTGTTTGGTATCTTGATAGTGGAGCCTCATTCCACATGACCAGTGATAAAAGTTTATTCAGTACCTTGGAGGAGAAATACCTCAAGATGCGCATAGAGATGGGTGACGATGGAAAGTATAGTGTTTTAGGAGTGGGCACAATTGCTTTTCAGAGGGAGAATGGAGCTCTTATCTCCTTGAAAGATGTGAAATATGTGCCTGGATTGAAGAAGAACTTGGTATCAGTTACGATGTTGGAAGACAAAGGTTGCGATGTTATCTTCAGTAGGGGAAAGGTTTTCCTTAGACACCTCACCACGAGACGGGTGAAACATATCAGTTCACGAGATAAGAACCTGTATGCTCTTGAGATTCAAGATGCATGCAAAGCCTTGAGGAGCAAGACAAATGTTAGAGACTTGGTGGTTGAGAGGGAGAGTAAATTATCTCTCAACATGCAGTCCCAGAAGAAGTCTCAGACAATTGTGGAGGAGCCAAAATTAAAGAAGTGTGAAGAGGGATCACATGCAACCATACCTCCAGGTGTGAGATGGGGCGATGTGAAGTGATAGTCCCATGAAGGCAGAAATTGGGCAGGGTTCATTGAGAGGTTTTATCTCATGGATTGTACCTTGGTATGGGAGCCCAAAGTACATAGAAGCAAGAGGAATCAGTGGGATTGATGCAGTCAAAGATCAAAGTGACAGAGGCTAGAGTAGTCAGATACTGAAAAGTGCAGAGAAGGATTGACAATAGTGCAGAAAGGCAGAGTTAGCAGAAGTGCAACTTTTTCATTGATAGAGGCAATAACAGTGAGAGACTTTGATGACATATGCATCATACTGATTCAGGTTGGATGGTTTTTTGTTTCTGGAGTTGCTGGAGCAACAACACTAGAGAGAAGTGTTGCATGCATAACATTCCAAAGGTTCACGATTGGGATCGAGTTAAATTCATTTCTTGTTGAAAGGGAGTGTTGAAAATAACAACAAGAAATGATAAAAATAGAATCTAGAATATTCCAATATTAATTTGTCCTTGAATTAAAATTGTGAATTAAAATCGAATTTAGTCTTACAAGCTGCTTGGAAATAATTAACTAATTCATTATGAATTAATTAGTTGGAAAAATTCAAGTTATAAGTCTTTTTGCAGTCATGCAACAATTATCCCTTAAATTAAGGAGATTATCCCTTAATTAAGGAGATAACATTGAGTTATAATTAGTTAGCTCAGTTTACTGAGTTAAGTCTAGTTAAATTAGTTCCAAACTGTTTGAGGAACTAATTGTGAGTTATTAGTCAGTCGATGCATGCATGCACTCAACCAGTGTACCCCAGATAACTGAAGATTCCCTCATCAGTAACTCATGCATGTCTATTCTAAGAAATACCCAGTTGAACTAAATGTCAAGGAAAATGTACTATTAGTTGCATGTGTTTTCCTATAAAGGAAACTCATGCATGTAGTCAAGGTAAGATTCCTTGAGGATTTCGTAGTTTTGATAGTGTGTTAGAGCAGTGCGCGAGAGTAGTGTTCCACTGGGTGAAGGAGATCGTCCCAGAGGAACTGCGCAAGGAAATAGGAGCTTGGAGGGTAGAGAGGAAGGCTTGTGAGAATCTTTGATTTCCTGTGAGCATCCAGGAAGATTGTACTGAGAGCTAACTAGCTCTAAGAGCTAAGGCTTTGTATAATTCTAATGTATTTCCACCTTGTATGATAATATAGATAGTGGGGTTTTTAGCCAAGGCTTTCCCCTGAGTATTTTTTGTGTTTCATGTGCATTAATTCTTCTTCTTATGGTTATATGTCTTCCACTCTGATTCAGCTCGATCTTTAAGCTTCCGCAAATTGATAGTAGAAGTAGATTATAGTATTTTGCTTTGGTTATATTGCATAATCAGGTTAATCTACAACCAAATTTTCTATAGATATCTCAGAGGTAGATTTGTAGAGAATTTGCAGAATTTCTACATGGTATTTGAGCTAGCTGATTTGTAGAAAAATTCTACAGATCTATCTCTATGTCTTGCAAGAGAAGGCAAGGCAAAAGCTCTAGAATCTAAAGCCTTCCAAAAGCCTTTTGCTTGATTTATGAGGAGCTATTTGTTGGCCGGATAAATTGTTCTTGCAGACAAGACCAATCTCCCTAGTATCGAATGATATCTAGCAACAAAGAGCACAAGCAAATCTACTTTTCTCTAAACATGTTTCAATTCATAAATGAATACTAAGAGGTGTAACAGACCCTACCTCGGTCCAACACTTGTTTGTAGCAGTTTTATCCCAACAACTTCAAGCAGTTCCCTTTTAATAACCTACATACACAAACAAACACACATCACAGCATACCTGAATATAATAAAACATGTTCATATGAAGATCAAGGAGCTCATAAAATAAACCATTAGAGACAGTTCAATGAGAAAAACAAGCTTGATTGTATTAACTTTATGAATAAAATAACCTTACAACCTTTGCCTTGATGTTGCACAAGTTCTTTCCAGGGTACAGCAGGAGTCTCCTCTACTTTGACAAGCCTCACTCACTTCCCAAATGACATGAAAGGTATGTGATCTCTCCTCTCACAAGCTCAAAAAGAAAGTCTAATTTCCAGCAGCATTTACCCTCAAGAATCTCCAGCTTTCAACCTCCCCTACAACCAGTCCAATGCATGAATTTATAGTGTAAATGGAGGGAGTTGCAGGTCCACCATTGAAGGGATAAGTTCCTCCTTCAATGGGATAAGCACCTCATATCACGGAGTTAGCTCCCTTAGTTATGGAATGGATGAACCAAGGTGGAGCGGACTTGTTAGCGCAATATTCCTTCTAGAAGTGTCTAGAAGTGACCCAAGATGATTTTTTAAGAATGAACTCACGCATTTTTAACTGTTACAGGGGTTCGCACCCATTACTCAATAAACAGAGTGGTCAGGTTCGCAGGAAACATGACCATTGGGTGCGGCACCACAGGCAATGCTAGGAGAAAGTGCGAAACCAGGATTTGAGATATTTTTAAAGTCTTTCTCCCATTTTCAAGGCTTGACATGAAGAGCTGAGGCTCAAGACTTGCAAAGGAGGTATGTATGAGTGTTGATGGACTCACAAAAACTGTAGAAAAGTCATGGTGACAATTTTTTGTGTAACAGATTGCCCCCTAAAGTGCGAAGTCTGTAATAGATGAGGATGGTTTTTGATCATCTAAGAAGAGTGAAGGACTTTATCATTTCAAGGATCTTCTTGTGGATACCCTGGTTGAACCTGTAAAAACATTCAACGCAAAATATATATATGTGAAAATATCATCGCTGAGGTAGGCATTCTCATACTCAGATCAAAACTGGCTAAGGACTATCTAAAATTGCTCTGATACAGGAATGATTTTGTATTACATCACATGTAGGAACACATGGACACAGTATGGGCGCAGCCATCTGTTTATGAATAGTCCACTATATAATGATAACAAAATTCCTCGCAGCCTGGATGGTGGAAACTAGATCCAGGGTCTTCATTTCTACTTCCCGAACTAGTACGAGTCTATCCATGTGAATGAACGTGTCGAAGTCGAACATGGTAGAAACCACTTGATTACCAGTCAATGATGTAAACTGTTAACAAGTGTGAGAGAAATCACCAGTAATTTAAATGGCCCTCAAAGTACTCAGTACAATCCATGAAATGTGAATGAATGAATCGATGTCGAACACGTCACAGAATCCTTTGATCGAAGGTCAATGATGTAACCTGTCGTCAAAGGCAAGAAACCTGCCATTGAGGCATGCAGATTCCAAGGTAATGATGATTTCTAGATCATCTTTCTAGATAATGAGTCGGAGTCGATAGAAAGCAATCTGTCATAGGCAAGCCCATAACACGAAATCGTAGATCAAGTCTGAAGAAACATATTTGGCAAGAACTAACTCAGGGATGGTCAATGATGGATGACAAATATTTTGTAGGTGAATGATTTATTTGCACAGACCTCTTGAACACATAACGACACTGCAGATGGCTTGGTGACAGTTGACCCAAAGCTAATACCCGGAAACCGGCTGAAGACTTTCAATGTGGCTTGA
>APFE030423106.1:37877-48693 GCA_000404065.3 Pinus taeda | reverse complement strand
TAATTAGTGCCTTCAATCTGAAAAAGTAAAAAAGTGATCGAAAACACATCGTTTTATTACCAATATCGAACTTGAAACGACAAAATTCTGGAAATCTTTTCACGTTTATATGGTCCGAAAAGAGCTGTAAGAGGACCGTCTTTTTAATTCCGTTTTAACGAGTCTAAAAAGAAAAACTCGGCAATCTTTTCATATTTTACGAGTCAAAAAAGAGCTTAAAGAGGACTTCTATGTGTTTTTTGTTGAAAATGACCAATTTTGCCTGAATACCCAATATTCTGCACAAAAACTGCAAACATTACTCACATCTGTTTAAAAAATAATAAAAATGCACCAAAATGACCTTTTCAAAGTAAAAAATAAATAAATTTAATTTATTTATTCAAAAAATATTATAAAAAGGGCTTTTACAAGTTCATTTTTACCGTTTGCCTTTGGAGTAAAAAGTAAGAGCTTTTGGTAAGAAAACTTCCTATGCAGATTGCGAAAAATCCAACTGTTGGAATCGAGAACCGTCTTCTCTAGGTAATCCACATTGTCCCTGACTTGCATTTCATCCGTTTAAAATTTTGTTTTAGGGTTTAGAAATTGATTTTTAGAGGAAAATTAGGACAAAAAATTGCCCGCGGCAGTTGCGTAGGGGCGCCATGTGGCCCTTGTGCACCCCGATTTTTCTCTGCACAGAGAAAAGTCGGGGTGCCGCACCTGTCCTTAAGGAGAAGTGCGCACCTACGTACTGTCTCTAAAGGGATGGGTGCAAACCCCATGGAACGCAGATTTTAAACCCTAAATTCCTCATTTTTGCCCCATAGAATTTGGAATGAAATGTTATAATCCAACTATTTTGTAATGTAGGTATACAAGATGCTTGCTTGGCATGAAAGAGAACACGAGGATGTGGATCAAGCTGCATTACTCCATCCACCTTCATTACAGGCATTGAGAGCATGCGGGCTATTCAAATTTTGGACCATACCTGGCATGAGGACACATGTAGACTTTCTACAATGGCTGGAGAACAGGTGGAGCACGTAAGACCAGTGCTTTATTATTGGTGGAAATCGGCTCGAAATCAAGCTGGATGACATATACTTTTTGACTGGCTTGCCCAAGAGAGGTGAGCAATTATTTATGTTCGAATCTAGGCCAGGTGGCCAATCTGTCGCTAGTCTCCGACTAGAGTTCTGTAATGACCAGACTCTGGACAAACGGATAGATGTTAAAACCATCTCCCGTCGTGAACTAAAGGTGATCATCTTTACTATTACCAGACTCTGCGGGAGCGTAGCATTGCATCTAGCTACAGGTTCCCAGATGCGCATGGAAGTAGACTGCTTCCGAGGCACCATCTTCAACAGGTGTGATGTTGTATTGGCCAATGTGAAGGACCAATTGACTAGGGCAAAGAATGGATAGCTAAAGAAATTTAGATATGATTATTTAGTTGTCAGATTTTCCCTAGAGAGGGTACCTATGCTGGTTCCGCAGCAACTCACTATTGAGGCTGAACTTCCCTGAGATCCTCGGGTTATGCGATGGGTTGCAGTCATGGCCCGCCATCCTGAGGAGGGTATCGAGGTTGTTCACTTCACACCAGAGTATTTCTGTTGGTTAGAGAACCAACTCTTTGTGATTCAGGATTTTCCATACACTGGGATGGATTATCGTGGTGATCCCGACATGGCTCTTCCACCAGGAGAGCAATGGGATGATAGAGGTAAAATTGTTTTCAACATTTAATTATATATATATATATATATATATAATATATATATATATTATATATTATATTAATAATAATATATATTATAATATATATAATATATATATTAAATCGTCCCAAACTAATAGTAAAAAGTTTTAAATGCAGATGTGGGTCCACGGCAACCAGCCGCTCTCCAGCCCTATAATTGAAGACAACCAGCTGCCGCGCACTGGCCCCACGCGACAGAAGCAGAGACCCTTGGCCGAATTGGAGAGCCACCTAGAGCGCTTGACCACAGATATTCCAGAGACCAGCATAGATGAAATTCCTCTTAGACTTCAGCGCTTGTATTGGGTCCCAGGACCTTTAGGAGGTTCCTTTGTAGGGTGGCCCGAGCAGTGGTGTCTTATCGAGATCATCACCAGTGATAGGATGATTGCCTTGTAGACTCATTTTTGGACTTTTTATACTATCATTTTTGCCGATCATAAGGTGTTTTTCAACCTATGATCGAGGACGATATATATTTTGACACACTCCTATGCTATGCTATATTATTATTGTGGTTATCTTGCAAAACATGTTATGAGATGTTTTTAAATTTACTGTTTGATTTAATGCAAATGTCTATTTAACATTCGAGAAGCAACTGCATTTGCTTATGTATTTAAATATCTTGGAATGTGCTTATATTCTATGTAATCAAATTCTCGTTCCAAGAGACAGACTCTCAAAAATAATCGTAATAACACTGGATTCCTAATGGCATAAACTAAATTAAGTTGTAATACAACGAGTTCCGAATCTAAATTAACAATCAAACTCTGAATTCCAAATGAAATGGATTCAGATAATAATTCAATCACTGCACTATATTCTGCAATGTTGTTCGTTGTTTGACCAAGGCTTACCCCATGCATAGATACTAACTCGTCAGAGGGCGAATAGATAACCCAAGCTGCAGAAGAGATGTTCTATGTATTACAACAAGCGCCATCAGCAAAACCGATGTATGTTTGGAGAGGCGTCGACATCTGCAATATCAAGAGAAAATCAAGATAAGCAGGAACAATAATGAAAAACACTCTCTAAAGTAAAGCACACATTCCTAATCTAAGAACACACCAAACTTAGAAAGAAACTAGTCTAAAAAATCTCCATTCTAATCATTTAAGCATAATATCACTTTAGATAAAGCCCATTCCTAGGTTTACCTAAAGAGACACCATCAAAATCTTCTAACTCATAGGTCCCTTTTGCCAACTTTCGCTTGACAATATACGGACCATGCCACATGGGTACAAATTTTTCAGCCCCTAGCTTATCGTTTGCTTGATCGTAAAGTAAGGCTAGGTCTCCTTCCAAAAAATTGTGGGGTGTAACATTTTGATCATACTGAGATTTAATCCTTTTGGCATGAGTTTCGACAGCTAATGCAACATTACGTTGATTCTCATCTAATTGAGCTAAGTATAATAAACATTTTTCCTCTTGAGAAGTAACTAGTAATAATTGCACGGAAATTTGTAATGACGAGATTTTGCATTCAATGGGTAATACTGCCTCTAAACCGTAAACCAGTTGAAAGGGAGTAAAACATGTTGATGTTTTGACTGAGGTTTGGTACGCCCAAAGCGCTAAAACTAACATGTTATGCCAATTCGACCTATGAATCCCAATTATTCGTCGAATCATGGTGACTAGAAATTTGTTGATTGCTTCAACCAGACCATTTGCCTGTGGGTAATATGGAGTAGAACTATCGTGACGCAGGCCAAGCTGATCTGTAAGTTCTGTCATCATGATGTTTTGAAAATGACTCCCATGGTCAGTGATAATTGCTTAAGGAACACCAAACCTAGCAATTATATGAGTGAAAATGAAAATCGCAGTAGTTTTGTCGTTTTTCGAAAATGTAGGCATCGCCTCGGCCCACTTGGTAAAATAATCTACTGCAAAGATGATATACGCATGCCCCCCGGCCGAGTGAGGGTTACATGTAATAAAATCGATACCCCATTTTGCGAATGGACCAACGGCAATTATAGGGTGGAGAGAAGCTGGTGGAGCGCGCATCTTACGATCAAAAATTTGGCAATTGTGGCATTTCTGGACTGCAGTGATACAATCTTTGAATAACGATGGCTAGAAATAGACAGCGCGCAAAATCTTTTGGGCTGTGACGTACCCAGACATATCACCACCACATGCTCTAGAGTGATAGTCATTAAGAACCTTTTCAGCCTCATCATGAGTAAGACAATGGCGGAAAACAGAATCCACCCCACGACGATAAAGAGTATCTCCAATAATGGTGTAAGGTTGGGATTGGAAACATATTTTCCGGCGCTGAGATCGTGAAATTTCCGGCCGAAAAGATTGGGTCTAGAGATAGACAATGATGTCTCCATACCATGGATCAACAGCGCTGATAAGGAATAAGAATTCATCTACAATGGGTTCGTCCGCCACATGTTCGGTATCAGCACAGGGAAGTCACACATCAATTCCGCAAAAACCAAATACTTCTTTGACTTGGCCTTCTCAAATTCCAAGTCAAATTCCTGCAGGATGACAATCCATTTGGAATACTTGCCCCCGAGCAATTGTTTATTCGAAATGTATTGCATAGGGTTACAGTCAGGATTGACCGTGGTTTGGCGTAACAAAATGTAATGACGAAATTGCTGGACAACTTGGACTGCAGCTAAGGCCAGTTTCTCCACATGTGAATATTTTAAATCAGTCGAAGTTAGAGTCCGACTAAGATAATAAATCGAATTCATCCTGTTGAACTAAATCCATCCCAATGGTGGAATGGGAAGCAGCAAGGTACAAGAAGTAATCCTGGTTGTAGTTGGGAGGATGTAATAACGGCGCATGGGTCAACGCATGTTTAAGTGCATCGAAAGATTTTTCAGTTATCTCCTCCCAAAAGAACGGGGTGTTCTGTTTCAATAATCGGGTGAAACCTTTTGTAATCTCAGCATAGTTAGGAACGAAACGACGTAAAAAGTTTGCCTTCCCTTGAAAACTCTGGAGTAGGCGAAGAGTCGAAGGAGGTAGTAACTTGACGATGGCTTCGACCTTCGAAGGATCGACACAAATGACGGCTTTGGATACAACAAATCCCAGTAAACGACCCGTTTCTATACTGAAAACACACTTATGCAGATTGAGCCTAATCCGATAATGCCTACATCTCATAAAAATTGCTCGTAAATGAGTGAGATGATCGGCTCGGCGTAAAGAATACGCTGGTAAATCATCGAGATAAGGCTGCACAATGTGCTTGATGTCATGAAACGCATAATACATAGCCCATTGAAAAGTTTCTCCGGCGTTCTTCAATCCAAAAGGTAACTTGCAATAAGAAAATGTCCCCCATGGACAGATGAATGTCGTTTTTGGTTGATCGGTAGGTAGAATGTTAATTTGATTGTAACCAGAAAAGCCATCCATAAAGGAGAAAATTTCACTGTCGGCACAATCATCGATAATTTGATCGATATAGGGTGTGGGATAATTGTCCTTTGGACAAGCACAATTGATATCCCTATAATCAATACATATTCTTATTGTCCCTTGTTTTTTAGTAACAGGAACAATATTCGATACCCAATCTGTCAAAGGAATTGGATAAATGAAACCTGCTTTAAGTAATTTCCCAACTTCTGTTTTGATCGCAGCAGCTTTTCGTGGGTGTATCTGACGCAAACATTGCCGGACGGGTTTAGCATCCGGGTAGGTTTTGATCTCATGAACAATGATTGAAGGATCAATTCCTGGCATTTCTTCATAAGACCAGGCAAACACGTCACGGAATTCTTGAAATAGGGCTTTATATGTGTTGACTTCAGTGTCCGTACAAGAAGCACCTATGTGAATGTTTTCAACAATCCCAGGTTTGACTGAAATGTCGATAGGAACCGTTCGAGAAATATTGGCTAAATTTTGTTCAGAATTAGGATGTTTCAATGGATTCTGCGGTTCTTTGACATATTCAGCGGTAAAAATAGACGAAAAATCATTTTCAAAATGATCAATATCAGGAAAAACCAAAGATCGATGATGAAGATCTTCCCATGGTAACGCATCAACAGACAACAGTTCCCGAATTTGTTCATCAGTGTGAACGGTTTCGGAAAAGGTTGTTGAATCTGAGGTTGAGATTGAAAGTGATTCTCCATGGATCTCATTCACTAGATCAAGATTGGTTGAACTTGAGTCGGAAAACGACTGTATAGCTTGATAAGCAACTTCAAAGGGACTCAAAGGCATTGCATCACCAAGAGAGTCCACTTCGAAATCGAATGGAACGATCCAAGGATCGTCAAGAACAATGGATTCTGACGAAATCATATGAATAGTTGCGAAAGAAGACGGTACGTTGGGAGGAGGAAATGAAAAAGTTCCGATTAAACTCGAATCTTTAACTAATCCTACCCCAACATCCTTATAAGGGATAGCGGTTTTACCAACATGTTGAATACTCTCAACAGAGGATGGGTTGGATGAAAAGTAGGTTAACTGATCTATTGTAACGATCTTTCCATTGTGTGGAAACCTAACAAGCTGAAAGACCGATGAAACAACAGCAATCATGGCGTAAGACCAGCTACGACCCAAAAGAAGGTTGTAACCCAGAGGGGCATCAACCACCTCCACATCCAGATTAACAGTTTTTCCTTCTACCCCTATAGGTAAGTCCTACAAAATGCCATAAGGATGAAACCCTCGGCCATCAAAGTCCTTCAGAGTCATCGGGGATTGATTAAGTGTAGGAGAACCAAGGTTTTTCCAACACTGTATCGACATAATACACGTTGAAGCTCCCTCATCAATCACAGTCCTAAAACAAGGTCTGTTTTTAACTAACACTAGAATCTGGAAAGCCATTTGATGAGGTAAATGAGGTGTACTATTTTCTAAATCAAAGACTATGAGATTTGAGTCCTGAAGATCAACAGCTCCTACAGCCGACAATAGCATTTTACGTTGTGTTGGACAAGATTGTAGCACTTCCAAAGCCGACATTGTTGAAGGAGAAACAGTGAAATATTCAACAATGTGATAGTTCCGAGCAGCTCTCACATGTGGATTGAAAGCTGATTTTTGAAGTATACCCTTAGCGGGCGGTTTGATTACTAAGTTGGGATTTGGTTTCTCGATCTGTAGCAGATGGGAACCAGACGGAGCTAAGGTTGATGGATTGGAATTAGAAGATTTCGCTTCCTTACCACCAAGAGGACTCTTACTTCCATAATCTTGTGATCGTGTCACAATCCTTACATGCGACATCATCATTATGGGCTCCTCCGAGGCACTAGAGGAAGAACCTATCATCTTACTGTCTTGACTTGGAAAAGGATCCTTCAAAACAGCAGGTGTTTGCGAACCTTTGACAATTTTCACAACCTTGGCACGATGTGGACAATCTCTTGTAAAATGCTCCTCATCGCAGATGAGACAACGATAGCGAGGTTTATGTTTCTCATCAGTAGATTCAGTTTTATCGGATTTCTCCTTCGAGTTTTTCTTATTCTTCTTCTTGCCTTTCTTCTTACCGTTAGATTTTGATTTGGTCGTAGATGATTCTACGACATGAACATCGGCAAAAATTTCAGGTGAAGACTCTCCCTTCGGGGAATCTGGTAAACTTATAATAGGAGAATAATTCTTGGAGGATTTCTTCTTACTCTTGGTATTAACAATACCAATCATACCGTCAGTGGCATGAGACCGTGAGGGAGGTGCAGCTATTTGATTTTGTTTCGGAAGGTCAGGGATTTTCTCGTGTAACGTACTTGACTGCGTATAAACTAAGTCAAGGTACTGAGCTTGAGAAATTACTTGCTCTTCGGTAACTACGCCTGCCTTGGCTACATCTTCAGTTATCTTAGGTAATAATGATTTTACAAACCATTCTGCCAAAATTTTGTTCGGGATAAAAACTTTCACTAAACGACGTCGACGTCACCATTCATGAATATGGTCTGAAATATATGTGGACGTCGACGTCGCCATTCATGAATATGGGCTGAAATATATGTGGACGTCGACTGTTTTAATGAAGTTAATAATTCCGTTCCATTTTCATATCGGACTGGCAGCTGAAAATGAGTAAGGAAGGAAGTGGCTAACTGACTAAAATTGTAAAAAGAGCCTCGTGGCAACTCAATGTACCACTTGGCTGCAAGGCCAATCAAAGTGCGTTGAAAAGACTAAGACAAATCAAATCATCTATAATGGAATTTGATGCACACCAGAGATGGTCAGTCATCACATGATTAGACGGATCTTCTCCTGACTTCCCCTCAAACTTTGGTATGTCACTGGGCAACTTGTTCGGCATTAGCGGCCAAAACGGAAGATAATTAATGGGATCATTTGTAAGGCACGACAAGTCAGGCAAACCCAAAGTTGCTATAAACGATAACTGACGGTTCAGATCCCAAAAACTTGGGGTCATAAGACCAGCCCCAGGAGGAGGATATCCAGGATAATTGGGTATCGGATTTGCATTTGGGATATTATATCCTCCTGGAAAACCAGGATTAACCAGACCATACTGGGGTTGTTGAGGTTGTTGATAAGTATACCCAGGGTACGGTTGATACTAATAAGCCGGGTTCTGCATAGCAGGACTGAATTGGTACTGCCCCTGGTACAGTTGATAAGTAAATTGGGGTTGACTTGTGACAATTGTACTAGGCCCAGGTTGTTCTACAGGCATCGAAACCCGAGTCTGGATTGTAGGTCCAGACTGAGGTAAAGAGGCTTGAGGAGTTGATACAGGAGCAATAGAAACTGGAGCTGCTTATACTCGAGAAATAGGTGGAGTGGATTGAATAGAGGCCTCCGTAGTTGCAGCAGACGTTTGGGACAGAGTTCGAGGTGAACTAGGCCCAGACTGATGAGCTACCCCAAGTGTAGAAGTTTGAGTAGTAGGCTAGACAGGTTGTTGGAGTGAACCAAAAATAAAAGGTTGTCTAGATTCAGATGAAAACTGCACATTGGGTTGCGGACTCTGTTGATCCAACACCACATTCATTCCGGGGCATGGACCCATAACAGGTTGAGCATATTGAGGACCAAACCAGGTTGAGTGTAAGGTTGATAATTATACGGTACATTTCCCGGTCCTTGAACAAATGATTGACTTGAAGGTGGTTGGAAACCTTGAGGTTGATATTGACCTTGAGGTTGGTACTGACCTTGCGGTTGGTACTGACCTTGAGGCTGGTACTGACCTTGAGGCACATATGAATACTGGGGTTGACCTTGAGGTACATATTGGTACTAGGGTTGACCTTGACGTACATATTGTCCCGTAGGGATATACTGTCCTTGAGGTTGCCCCCCCGATGGTAATGGACTACCTTGAGGTTGCCTCCCAGGAGGTATTTGAGTACCTTGCGGCTGACCCCCAGACGGTATTGAACTACCTTGAGGTTGTGGATTAGGAGTAGTACCAGACATCATAAGAATCTCTTCGACACTTAACAGTTTAGTTCCGTTATTACCAGGAGATACTACATATTCGATGGGTTGAGGAGATGCTCCTGAAAATGTACCAGATAAAGACTGATACCCAGGAGGAACATAATGACCACCATGTAAAAAGGTTTCTGGCGTCTGAGAAAACAAGGATGATTGTCTCGACATATTCAAAGGAGGATAATAACCTCTGGGTGTTGGATGGAAAGGAAATTGAGGTGGTGAAGACGCGAGACCTGGATTTTCTAAGAAATTGGTCAACGAAATATACCAAGCATCACCTCTAAAGGGACTGTAGAAAATGGATTCACGCTCCCTAAGTTTGATAGTTGGTTGATTTTCAGGGATGCTTATACCTTCGTTCGGACTCGAACTTACAATTTCTTCGATGGAAATGAGTCCAGAAGGAAGATTCTCGGTAATGATATTTTCTACCCTGGGTGAACTAGGACCACTAGAAATAGGAGAAGAAAATCCCTAAGATGGACTACCAGCAGGTTCAGTTTCCGGTTCAGAGATTTCAGGTTCTTCGACTAATGAGCTAGTAGGATTGATACTACCAGTTACCTCGGAAAATGAAATCGGTTCAGAAATATGTTCTGTTGCTTGAACTAGATGATCAGGATGTATGATTAACGAAGACTCTCCGGCCTCCGATGACCCAACCCTACTTTCACTAGGTGTGACAAGAGCTCGCAGCCCTTCAAGTTGACTTGGTGTAAATTTGGGAGGCTACCCCCGAAGTCGACGGGATTGTCTCGGTAATTCAGCCATGATTAATTATTTAATTACTTCACACAAAAACAAAGAAAATCTCAAGAAAACCACCTAAAGTCTCTAAAGAACCAAACAATTTGAAGCACACGCCTAATAAATCTCGGAGATCAAACCACACACAAGCAGTATCTTTCCGGATCGAAAACACTAGTTGGTGATGAAATCCAATGTCACAGAATTCAATACAGAAATGGCGGTTGGAACAGTTACCCCGAAAACCTACTTAATGAAACAGACTGGCACAAGTTTCTCCACTATAACCATCTCGAGTGAAGATAACCTCCCAGAGAGTCCAAGTGAGTCTAGTCGACGTCTGCTCCAGGTACAGTGGGATCTTCCCTCCACCGTCACCTAGGAAAGAATCCTAAATATTATGGTCACTAAGGTCACCAACGAAAACAAATATACCTGGGGGAACAATCTACGATCCGATACGCGCGCAAGGGTAGAGTAACAAGCTCAATCCCCTTGAAGGCTCCTTGACATAATCCAAGTTTTACCAACAAGTGACCCCAGGCTCCTCGACAATGGTCAATCCGAGGTTTACCATTTTTAATACGTGAATATCTTCCTGGCGTCGTTCCCAATGAGGAAGGATTGATTCCCACACTGGTTCGGATACGATCTCGTGCTTCTCCTTTAAGAGGAGCTTTCCCAGAGCATAGATGCAACAATTGGATTTCTCTCCTACCGCAAGATACAGCTACTTGTTTGTTTTACTATCTTGGAGAGTTAATTACTCCCTACTCCAAGATATTAGCCTAAGCTATGTTGGTGTATTAGAGCTCTAGAAACAAAAAATTTGCTAGATTGATTTTATTTTAAGCGTGATTT
>APFE030423106.1:13685-35983 GCA_000404065.3 Pinus taeda | reverse complement strand
AATGCCTGAATTTATAGTGCAAATGGAGGAAGTTGCAAGTCCACCATTGAAGGGATAAGTTCCTCCTTCAATGGGATAAGCACCTCATATCATGGAGTTAGATCCCTTAGTTATGGGATGGATGAACCAAGGTGGAGCGGACTTGCCAGCGCAATATTCCTTCTATAAGTGTCTAGAAGTGACCCAAGATGAGTTTTTAAGAATGAACTCACACCTTTTTAACTTTTACAGGGTTTCGCACCCATTACTCGACAGACAGAGCGGTCAAGTTCACAGGAAACATGACCATTGGGTGCGGCACCACAGGCAATGCTAGGAGAAAGTGCGAAACCAATATTTCAGATATTTTTAAGGTCTTTCTCCCATTTTCAAGGCTTGACATGAAGAGTTGAGGCTTAAGACTTGCAAAGGAGGTATGTATGAGTGTTGATGGACTCACACAAACTGTAGAAAGTCATGGTGACAATTTTTTGTGTAACAGGAGAGGTAGTACATTCTACAGGCTGATCACAAGGTAGCCTCTCTATCGAGGACTATGTGCATATATACTACCCGAGCCATCCAGAGAAGATTGGAAGCCAAATTCCAATCAAGCACATAAAGAGTTTTTCATTGAGGATCATCCTGTTCACTATAGTCAGAGTGAATGGATCAGCTTCCTTACACCAGGCTTCATGAATTGCCATGAGCATGGTTGCAGACTATCTCACTACCGTATTTGATTGGTGTACTCCTCTTCTCACCAACTTGAAGGGTCAGCTAACATCTATCAAAAAGGGCCAGACCAAAAACTTTTGGTATGGAACAATTTTGTGCTCTTTCTTTTTTGAGAAGGTCCCAGCGCTACACCCTAGAGTACCAATTTCAATCAATAGCCCGCGAGATCCATGGATGGGCAGGTAGGCTAATATAATGAAATGACTAAGAGGTGGGGATGTACCACAGACGACTTTTGATGATGATTTCTTCTCCTGGTGGGAGCAGCAGATCATCGCAGTGGATGATTACCCTTATACCGGCTTGGACTTCCGAGGAGATCTTGATCTAGCATTACCACCAACCGCAGCATGGGGTGATATAGGTAACAAATGCTTTTGATTTTATGATTTTTCAAATATGAAAATGAACTTGAAAAATATTTTTGATGGGATTCAAATGACTAATGTAATGATCATATTCCAGATATTGGGCCAGTATGACTAGATGGATTCCTGCGGCATGGACGTCGCGGCCGAGGTGCTGAAGAGGCGGCTGCCAATATAGAGCAACTCCTACACACAGTTCAATGGCACTTGGTGAGACTAACTCACCGAGTACCGATGGAGGTTGTAGAGGATCTCCCTATAGACATGAAGCGTCACATGGTTGGAATGCCACAAGAATAGGTTTGGACTCTTAGGCGTGTGGCCAAAGCAGTAGTCGCATACCTAGCCACTCATCCTGAACCGAGGCATTAGATGTACTGGACATTATTATGGGCATTTTAGTCCCAATTTTCGTATATTATTTTGGGCACACTTATGTACACTCAGGATATTTTATGATATATATCTATAGATATAGATAAAAGATATAATATATATATATATATATATATATATATATATATATATATATATATATAATATATATATATTATATACAGTTTCGACTTTCTGATGCTTGATTATTTTTATGATGAACGAATGATGTGCCAATCTAAAGTTTGATTAGCAACAGAATCTGCTAACCAATTATGAGATCTTGGAATGTGCAAATAATTAATGTAAGTTGCAACAACCTTACCCTTAAATACTGGCGATATAAACATGGATCTCTTACCTGATAAATGTTATTCAATTGTGACACTATCAGTTGTGAATCAAGATAGGCTACCAACGAATCGACTCCATAAGGAATAGCTTTGGATAGTAAATTAATGACGGTAGTATACTCAGCCATATTATTTGATGCAGGACCAATGCATACTCCCCTTGACACCATCAACTGACCAGTTGGATAGTAGATCACCCAAGCTGCGGAAGCGAGGTTCCGAGTGTGCTGACTAGCACCATCGGCAAATCCAAAATAGACCAAACCATCCATCAACACCTGCCACAGTAGATCAAAAAGTGTTGATATCAAAAACTCCCTATGAGATATGTACAAAAATACAAAATATACAAAGAAGCCATTCCCTAACTGCTAAGAAAAGTACTTCTTAAGGTAGAGTCGATCAGGGGGCTCCGCCAACTTGCTCCTAGGGATATTTATAGGTACATTCATTGAACCAATCAATATATTACCTTTAGCAGACATCTGTGTTGGAGCCAAAGGAACCATACAAACATCACTAGTAGGTAGACTGGAGGACCTAGATTCGACTTCATGCAAAGGATGACAGATAAATAAATGATGATGTAAATCTTCCAATGGTTGATCTACAGCCATCATTTCTTCGAATATCACTTTTTCAGATGGAAAAATTGTATCTAAGCTCTCCAAAGTAGAAGTGGAATCAAGGGTCCCAGTAGGGGCCACATCACCATCTAACTCCTCCTCAGAGAAAGGAGTAGAATGGTTGTCTGCAGAGTTATCGGTAGATTCATATCTAAGCTCTACTGTAGACATAGAATATTCTATTTCACCCACCTTGCCGTCATCTGATGTAGTCACAGATGAAGATAAGGCTCCAGGATCCGAAAAATAATGAGTTTGAACAAACTCTTTTCGTTAAGGCTCCTTGGAGGATGAAATTTTATCTATTCTAGCTGTAGGAAGGGGAAGATCAAATGTTCCCATCAATGAAGAGTACATCCCGACTCCTAGATTCTCAATAGGCAGATGGGGGTTATCCACTAAGGGAACAGTAGAGTCCGAAGTTGCACGAGGATCAACTGGAGAATAATCCAACTGGTCAACCTTAACAATTTTCCCCTCATGAGGAAAGAAAATGACACAAAACAGAGTTGAAACAATGGCATCCATTTTGTATATCCAGTTCCTTCCTAAGAGGAGATTGTAATCTAAGTTAGCATTGATGACTTCTACTTCGATATTAACGACCTTTCCTCCAACACATCTAGGAAAGGCCGAGATAATCCCATATGCCCTATGAGAATGACCATCAAACATTACCAAGAGGGTAGGTGAAGGAACAACCGAAGGTGATCCAATAGCCTTCCAACATGACATTGACATGACACACGTGGAAGCTCCCTCATCTATAACTGTCCGAAAAATATTAGTTTTCCGGTAAGTAAACTTTATCTGGAAAGCCATATGATGAGGAAGTCTCTTTTTGACATTATGCATATCAAAAGTGAGAGCTAAAGAATTATTTGGATCCACTACCCCCATTGCCGAAAGCAAGGCACTTCTTTGAGCGAGACACAATTGGAGCACCTCTAAAGCGGACATAGCACATGGACTCTAAGCTAGATCCTCAACAATGGAGTAATTCTGGGCTGCCCTAACATTAGGGTTGATAGTCGAGCATTTAGAGGAACCTTTCGGTATCTGAGGTATAGTCTCGATAGAGGGTCGCTCAATATGAAGTGGTTGGTAGTTCCGGGAAAAAATTTATCCTTGGATGTTTCACCTTCACCATAATCATGTGACCGTGTGGCCACATGGACATTAGAACCCATCATGAAAACATTTGATGATTTATCCCCTTCCTGGTTGCCCCCAACAGAGGTACCAGGATTTGAATTTGCGCCAGCAAGCAGCTGCTGCTCTTAAGGAAAAGGGTTGGTTAACACAGCCTGAGAGCTAGAAGTCCCTTGCTGCCCTAACAAGCACTTAGAATCTTGAATTTTTGGGCAGAGATGAGTCAAATGGTCCCCATTGCATAGCTTGCATGGGAACTTAACTTTCTTTCTAGACTCATTTCCACCCTCACCAACATTATTGTCAAGTTTATTTGCGCCAGCCTGCTCATCTTGATTCTTCTCTTACCTCGTCCTTTCTTCTCCCCATCGGAATTTTGATTTCCTTTGGGGTTGGAAGATTGGATGGCATTAATGGAAAATGGTTGAGAAGGTGAAGGGTTAGACGAAGTGACATGATTGGTAGGAGAAGTTTGTAAAGATAACTGTTGCAATTGGATCAATAGGTTCACCGCATTGGTGTCTATCAATCCAACGATACCATCCGCATGAGGACCTAGCTTCGATTTTGCTATATCAACCTTAGTCCCAGGAGCATCAAGCAAGATTTTCTAAAGGATCCCAGACTGAGAGTAAATCAATTCTAACTACTGGGCCCTAAAAATAGCTTTCTCTTCATAATAGACTCCGAACAGAGAGACATCCTTGGAAATCGCAGGTTGTAACGATTTCAAGAACCGTTCGAGACGATATTCAGGTGGAATTTCAGCTTTAATGAGCCTCTTTCTCTGTCTCCATTCCTGAATATGATCAGAAATGTGAGTTGTCGTATCCTGACAGAAATTGGCCAGAAGTTCAGTTCCAGCATCATAACAGACGGGCAACTGGAAATCGTTTAGAAAAATGTTATTCAAATCAGTGAAAGATGTGAAGCTGCCCCCTGGCAACTTTATATACTACTTGGCTGCATTGCCAGTTAAGGTGCATTGAAAAAGTCTCAACCTTATCGATTCATCGATGAGGGAGTTTGATGAGCACCACAAATGGAATGTGGTTACATGGTCGCCCGAGTCTTCACCACCCTTCCCCTCGAACTTTGGAATGTCGGAAGGGAGTTTGGTTGGGACCAGAGGCCAGGCCGGATTGTATCTGATTGGATCATTTGTCAATTTTGTGAGATCTCGCGAATTCAGCGTTGCCAGAAAAGGAAGCCTAGGAGTACCTTGGGGATTCCACCCAGATTGGGTGGAGTTCCCAAAGTTTTGAAAAGATTGGCCTGGGTTTTGAAAGCCACCAGGCTACCCGAATTAACTAGCAGAACCCGCTAAACCAAAAGGTGACCCTTGTGGTCTAGCAAAACTCAGAGTTTGACCAACTCTAGCTGAAACATCTCCATAACCAGTGAAGTTTCCCCCTAAAGAATTATTATAAGGCGTGGACAACCCTTGGTAAGGGTTCCAAGTAGTAGATAAGGGAGGAATACTTTGAAATGAACTAACTGTGGAGTACGACCTATTCCCTTGTTGGCCAAAAACCAGATTCCTAGTTCCTATGCCACTAACCGCATGGTCAGTCCAACCTTTAAAGGGATTACTGCCTTGACCTGTAGAAGAGAAAGGCATAGATCCTATCGTCAGGTTGGAATGTGGTATATGACCACTTCCAAAAGAAAAACCCTGAAAAAATGTCGATGCACTCATCATGGACATGGAGGCACTGAACAGAACTGATGGAATACCCTGTGACTGGGTGTCAAATAGGAAGAATCCAAAACTGGATGCATGCGCTTGGGAACTTCCACTCATCAATGGAATAGAAGTAGACCCAACAAAGATGTGCTAGCAGTAGACCCAAATAAAGATGTAGAAGAGATGGAAATTGTTCCTCCCCCTTGTACTAATATAGGAGTCTGCATGCCTATAGCACTTGCGGTGGATGCCATGCTCCTAGAAGTGGTCATCAAAGGGATGTGTGTGATGTGACCTAGACTTGAAGGTCTATGTGTCGGAGTCCCAACGTATACTACTACGTCCGAAGGATCAAAAGGCAGAGGAGAATTCGGAGCTGCTAATGGCTCCGAGAGTTCTTCTACCTCAATGTTATCTTCCGACTGGAAGAGGACTTGAGAGAGAATTGGGTTGTTCCTCTCTGGCTCTATGGTAGTACCAAGCCTATCTTGTACATGAATGCCCCCAAGCGGAGGATCAATCCCTGATGCGTCGACTACCACTGGGTGAAAACCACTGGCAGTATTACCTTTGCGCCTTCTAGGAGAAGGCTCTAAACTTGGTGGTGAAAGACCATGAAGTCTTTGAGACCGTCTAGGTGATCGGTCAGCCACTTTGAAGTTTTTATCTGATTAAAGACTCAAGAAAAAATTAAATCTAGGCCAACTAAGAGCACAGAGCACACACCAAAATAGTCCCTAAAAGATATCAACCAGTCAAACAACTTTAAAGTATTTTTGCTCCAGGTGATGAGGATCGGACACCAAAATACAAGAAAGTGAAGTATGGGCCTTCCGAAGATAGTCTGAGATAATGATGGCCCAGGCCTACCAGCAAAGGTATCAAAGGAAGTTACACTAACCTCCTAACGACAGCTTGTGCCGGTGAAAGCCCCCAAAATTCGCAAGGGTGCCCTCCAGAAGTACTGCTGAGAGTGATACAACGTCGACCTCAGGTGCCACGGGATTCCCCTCCGCAGCCACCTGTGTAGATCCCTAGGAGAAGCAACTAAGGTTACCAACTCGTGTCAAAAGCCAGGCGGAACAGTGTTGAGGAAAGATCTGAAAAGTAGGAGAGGGGGTATCTCTCTTCCTTATCTTCAAAAACCCTCATGCTTAACTCCGAAATCCGGAGTTTTCCTGGTCTCCCTAACACTATTGGTTTTACACTCGTTATTCAGACTTCTATGTTTGATAGTTTAAAGTGGCCTTTGAGAGTTTACTCTCCACACACCTAATCCAAGGCCCTAAATATCCTAAAACTTGTTGGTGTGTCTAAATTGACAATATAAAAAAGTTCTAGTATATTTTAGTTAGCGCTTGTTTTTAAATGGGTTGTTCTTAAGTCAAGGGATAAACAGAAATGAAACTTGTGGTGTTTTTCGATGCAAAAGAAATTAATAAAAACCAAACTATATGCAAATGCAATCGTTTTGTTCTTCAATGAAAGAAATTTCTACCAGGTTCTAAGGAACTTCTAAGAAAGCAATAAATTTCCCTTTTCTTTTCTTTTAACAAGATTCACACTCACAAAAACTAACAAAAACTATGGATGCCCTAAAAGATGCACAAACTATCCTAATGCAATGAGTATATGTTGATGCAAAAACTTAAGACTACTCTAAAGCAAAGAATGAAAGTAACTTGTTTATCGCTTCTAAATAGCCACTTAAGATGTTTAGATAGAATATAAGTTTCTAATGCTCATTTTCATCCAAACACTAAAAACAAATCTCAAGACAAACAAAATGCACTTTCACTCGCAAAAAGAAACCAAATCAAAGCAAGGCAAAATAAAGCAAAAACCAAGTTTTCAAGAAGTTTTCTTCAAAAGCAAAAACAAAAACAACTTTTCAAAAGTGCTCCAAATACTATTGAAAACTTTGAGACCAAAAAATACGCAACAAAAACACTTTGCAAGTTATCAACTCAAAATGGGCAAAAACTCAACAAAATAGGTGTTTCAAGATGCTCTTAACAACCAAAAAGTAGCAAAAAGAGCTTACTGACAATGATCAAAAGACCAAGAAAGACAACTTTCAAAATCATCACTCAACAACTTTCAAAAAGCGAGAAAAGCAAATGGCCACAAGATGTAGTTTTGACACAAAGCAAGAAGATCACAAAGATAAAGTTTGTCACAAAAATTGAAACCAATCTTTCTACTCTGGAAGAGCAGAACAGCCAGGATTCTCAGAAAGAAATCTCGTGTGCTCAAATACAAATGATGACACTTGCGACAAAAAAAAAACAACACCAAAACTTTCCACAATAAGAGAGAATTCGAAACTGGAAACTTGCTGCAAAACCAAAGACTGACAACAAAAATTGACTACCCAAGAAACCCTCAGACCAGCAAACAAATCTTAAGAAACAGAAAGTCTTGACAAAATCTTGGAAAATTAGGGTATACATCACTGTGTCAATACACAGCGGCGTGTATACGCGATTTAGCCCAAAGAAACCTGCGTATATGTGGGTTCATATGGGGAAACTTGCATACATACGCTACTGTAACCTGACAAAACTATGTATATAAGAGTTCACAAGAAAAAAGCAAAAAAGAGGTCTGAAGAAACTGATCAGACTTAAAGTCTGAGTTCCTACAAGAACAAACAAACTAGTTACAGTAAGAACACCAATGGCTAAGCCCTGATTGGCTTAAAAAGTCCCCTAGGGTTTTGGGTCAACACCCTAGCAGAGCAGGGGTTATCTACAGTAAAAAACAAGCATTCCACACAGCCATGATACTTAAATAAGCAAACTACATGAAGAGAGGTGCACCTGGGGGTCCTTCGTTCAGGTAGATCCATCCAGGGTCCAAACCCTCTTGCAGTTCCTTTCGATCCTTAGACCTACAAAACAACCAATTCAAAGGAGCATAGCAATATGTGGACCAAGTATCATATAGAAATCAACTTCATAACATATTGAAAGGTAGTTAGTTATACAATTGAAACAATTATTCATACGTAAACCATAACATTAACATCATATGCATGAAGAAGATTATTTTCGGGAACAAGACAAATGTTTCTTTATTGCAGATAAATAAAACAAAGCAAGGAATGATATCACCTGAATCTTCCTCTTGCAGGCTCCAAGAGGAACCATCCTATGGATTCATCCAATCCCAAGTCTTCAAAAGGCTCCTTCCATGACTCACACAAAGATATCTCAACTAGTGAAATGACATCATAACTCAAGGAAACAAGGGTTTCCTGTAATGGGGAAAGTGTTGGAAGCACAAGGATCTTTAGACCTGATCAAGGATAATCTCAACAGAGTGATTTTTCTCTCTATTCTCTCCTCCCTTAAGCCTTCCCACTGAAGCCTTTTTATACTTCTCCCAAAGTAGTTTTTTAGTTGGGAAATCATTGGGAACAGTTGGGCCACAGGCACTAATAGGTAATCAATAGGTAAAACCTGTGATCTCCGCCTGAAATTAAGGAGATTTTTTTTTTAAGTGTTTTAAGACATATACATGGGTTGGGTATACACAGACCCGCATAAAAAATATTTAGCTCAGGGCAATGTCGCGTATAGGGAGTAAAACATTGTTTTTTAAGTATTTGGACAAGGTCTGGAAGGAGGGGTTGCCTTAGGCCATAAATGTGACATCCCAAATATCAAGGGTGATATTTGGAGCTATAATACCCTCTACCTATGAAAATCCATGGGCCACAAATCTAGGCTTATGCTTCTCCACACTACCATCTGTAGCTTGATTTACCTTGTAAAGCCAATGGGAGCTCACCACTGACTTGTCCTCCAGTCTCGGGCCCACATCCCAAACACTATTTCGAACTATGGAGTCATACTGCTCCACCATCGCATCAATCCAAACTGGTTGTTGCACTGCTTCCTAAAAGGAAGACGGATCTGTCACAACACATGCACCCATAAGTGCCATGTATCCAATGTACCTGTCTGGTGACCTCCTTTGTCTGTGCTAAGAAGAGGGTGCTCCCACATTCTCCCATGCATCATCCAACAATCTGTCAGCCTCTCTAGGGCACTTTCTTCCCTCTCTGGAAGACTTTGCTTGAGTGGATGTCACCACTCCTAGAACCTCTGCATGTGGTTGCTCCACATCAATCTGAGGCTCCTCAACCTTTGGAACTAAAAGTTCCTCCTCTGCATGTAGCTCAAGCTCCCTCTCAAGTGATACTCGCATGGCCTTCTCCTCATCAAACTTGACATCCCTGTGAACCACTGTTATCCGACTAGTTTGCATGTACACCCGGTAGTTGTGGGGAGTATCAGTGTACCCCACAAAGATCCCCAACTCTGTTGTTGGCTCAAGCTTCTTCTGTGCATCTTTGGTCACATGGAAATAAAACGATGACCCTAAAATCCTAAAGTGACCAACATCTGGCCTCTTACCAGAATAAGCTTTCTTTGGTGTTTTACTCTTAAGTATACGATGTGGGCTATGGTTTTGAACATAAACTGCTATGTTGCATGCCTTAGCCCACAAGTGTAGTGGTAGGCCCTGATCATGCAACATCTCCCTTGTTTCCCATACTATGCTCTTTTTCTTCCTCTCGTTAACCCCATTCTGTTGAGGGTTATGAGGTGTCGTTAACACTCGTTTAATCCCTTCCACTGCATAGAAGTTCTTAAACACATTGGAGACATATTTTCCACCGTTATCACTTTGTAGAGATTTAACCTTCTTGCCTTACTCTTTCTTGACCAACGCTTTGAATTCAAAAAACTTTGTGAATGTCTAATCCTTTCTCTGCATGAAAAATATCCAACATTTACGAGAATAGTCACCTACAAATATAACATAATGCCTGTGTTTGGTGGTGAATACTATCAAGAATGGTCCACACACATCTAAATGGACTCTCCCCAGGATAGACTCTGCTCGACTGTCTCTATCTCCAAAGGAAGACTTGGTGTATTTTCCCAAAGTACAACCTTTGCATGTATCAACTTGCTCAAGCGTACCTTTGGGAAGACCAGTAGAGATTTGATGCAATATCTTCAAAGCCCCATGATGCAAGTGGCCTAATCGCCTGTGCCACAACTCGCCGACATCTCAGCTCAACATATTTTCCACTTTTGAACTCAAAGTAGCACAATCCTCTACCTCTATCCTATAGAGATTCTGAAATAGAATCCCTATCTTTTTTACTTGACCCGTGGCTATGTGTCGAAGGAACGCCTTTCCTTTTGAAAATATCATATCATAGCCTCTATCCTCAATGTAATTTTCCTACTTGGAAATATCTCAAATACCCACTATGATTTTCTGAGTTGTATGGCTTGTTGTCCTTAGGTGTTTCCATAAACTCTTTGGGAACAATGTGTTATAGGTGACATTGACAATTTATAACAGAAATAATGCATAAAAGAGGCCAGTACACATGATAGAAAGATTTATGAACAACTGATGTCCATGCTTGTATCGAAATTAGGAACACACATACCACTGGTGCACTGGTTTTAATAATAACAAAGGTCTGAGATAGGAAATACCAGTGAGCAATGAAGGAAATAATTGTTGAATATGAACAATATAAAATCAAAGTACCACCAACAATACAGTTAATCCTCCACAATAGAAATACGCATATATATTCAACCTCAAAAAGCAGAAATAACAAGTAATATCATCATTTGAACCAATTAACATTCATCCAGCTGGTTTGAAGAGAAGCGTGGCCCTTTTAACAAAGGTATAACATTGAATTTTCATTTCAGATTTCCTAAGTACACCCAAAAATCACAACACATGTACAACAGCTTGTTGTCCCACTAAGAATGGATCAACATTAATGAATTCATGTTCCCTTGGGTGAGAGAATCTCTACGTAGATGGTCCCTTACGTAGATAAACTCTTACAGTTAGCATGGTATGATTTTCTGCTCTCCTCTCCTAATGAAACTCAACCTCAAGCCACGGATAAAATTTGCCTCCAACGTGTGGCTCCACAAGATATAGCCAACCTCCTTTATGAGTGAACTCGGCCCTTCTAATCTCAGTCTCAAGATGACACCCTTGTTGGTGAAATTCATCCCTTCAAACCTGAGCATATGGCGAGTGAATGGTCAGCTCAACCTTCAAATAACACTTGATACAAATTGTCCTCAAAATCTAAATGAGTTCAACCCCTATACCCTAAATTTGATCGTTGGAAAAACATCAGTGAATATAGTAGTGTTGTCATTCCTGGAAATATTAAATCGATCCCCTTATTGGCCCAAGATAAATTCCAGATTTTCAAATATAAGTTCCTCAAAATTAGGTGGTTCAATCTTCACTTGGTGAGACAAATAAACTCGGCCCTAGTGGTGGAATGGTCCTGTAATCAAATTAAACCCCAATGCTAGAGCCTCTTGCAAGAAATGATAATTAGATCTTCTGCAAGAAGCACAATGGAAGATCTGAAATAATCTTCCCAACGAGATAACTAGGGTGGAACTCGAAGTCCATCGAAATTAGCTATTGAGTTTCTCTTGAACCTTTGAAACTCACTTGAGCTTATTCACAATGTGAAATAGAAATGGTAGAATAGTTTTTCCTCCAAATGAGTTCAATCCTCTATTTATAATTCTCCCTTGAGCCTCCTCCTAGCTTCTAGATTCTACTTTTTCCCAATTATTTCATTAGTGGGGCCCATTTTCCACTAATAGAATTTTGCCACTATTTTGAATAAAATAATAATTTGCCTCATTTTTCTATAGAATATTAATTTGCCTCCATTCTCCAATAAAATAATAATTTTCCTTTTTTCTCCATTCTCCATTAAAATAATATTTTTTCTTCATTCTCCAATTAAATATTATTTTGCATCCAACCCTTTAAAATAGTGCTTTCTCCATTATCTCACAAAATTTATATTTTCTCCTTTTTAATATAATCCAAAAATTTGCAAAACTCCTAAGTGATTTTTGCATGCACAAAAATTGGGGACATTACACTCAAACATGGAAACAGATACCAAGTTCTTCGTTAGTCTGGGTACCTGCATAACACTCTTTAAGGTGAGTGGAACTGCATGCTCCCTCTGAAAAGTAATAGTGCCCACACCAGTAACACTATACTTACCATCATCACCCATCTCGGTATGCATCTTGAGATCTTTCTCCTATAGTTCACTGAATAACTCTTTGTCGCTAGTCATGTGGAAAGAAGCTCCACTGTCTAAGTACCAGATACTTCACATCATTGAATACACCATGCATGCAATGAGGGAAAATTCCAATTCGAATTGTGAGGCCAAAGCCTCACCCACCACTCCCCTTGAGGACTTCTCCTTGGACTTATTCAATGGAAAATTTGTAGCAAAGTGCCCATCTTATGACAATGAAAGAATTTAACTTTCGTCATGTCCTTCTTAACTCCATGATAAGAATCTGATTTGGAACGAGAAATTTTACCTTTCCCCTTCCTTGCCTTAATAGCTAAGGCATAGTTCTCTTCATCATCAGTCTTTGATGAAGAGCCATCCCTAGTGTTACTCATAATCTCATCTTGCATCAAATCCGACCATAGTCGTTCCCAATCTGGCAGCTTCTCTCGATCATTGACGGAGTCCTGATAACTATGCCAACTCTTTGGGAGTCCAAGAAGAGAAAGGCCCACCATATGCTCCTTGGCAACTGTGATTCCAACACTTCCAGGTTCATCCTGACATTGAGTGAACTTTTTCAAGTACTTTGGAGTCGTCTCACCTTTCTCCATATTGATTTTACGAAGTTTATCCTTCAGTGCCAACTTCCTTTATTCACTGCTATTCCGATACAAGTCCGTCAATGTTTTCCACATAGCATGCAAGGTTTCCTTGCCATGGAGACTCAAGGAAATATGGTCTCTAACTCCCTCAAGGATTATCCGCCTTGCCTTCGCCACACACTTCTTTCATTCGACCAAGTTCTGTGCATCCATAGTTGTTGGATTGGGGACTTCTTGATCAATGAATTCCTTCAAGCCATTATCTTCTAGCACAGCATCCATCATGTCCCTACAGGCTATAGAATTTGAGCTGCCTTCCAAGGCTACTCAAGCCTCAACCCATGTGTTAGAACCTAGATTTACCTCAGGCTAAAAAGGTAGGATCCAGGGCCAACATCAAACCACGCTCAGCCTGGTAGCTAGCCCTACCAGGACAGGAGAGGGCTCTCTCTAGGTCAATCTCAGCAAATTGTGATCACTAAGGGCTTGAGATCAACTGATATAGCTATTTATCTTAGGCTAGGTATAGGTACAAAGGATTTTTATTGAATAAAATGATGATTTTGTGGGCTCTAAGGGAAAGGCAGATCTTGGGTGCAGGGAATGAGGCTCAATCTTGCAGGGGTCTCAATGGGGCAAGGTAGGCAACTGAATTTGGCACTCTAAATCAAGTGAGATGGATGGATCAGATAGAGGAGGAGTTTAAGAGGGAAAAATAAGCCATGGATCCTCTCCAAACAATCGAAAACATCAAGAAACTAAAGCAAACTTCAAGCAGAACACTGTAATTTCAATGTATTCTACTTACACTCTTGTTTGTTTAGCTGAGAAGAAATAAAGAGAAATGATACATATAACACATGAATAAATTCAAAAAGACATAAGAAAGCACTATACCAAAACAAATTCCACAAGGATCCCAAAGAGTACTGCAAACCCTGGTCTCAATTCCTTAGCCAAAAACTGATATGAGTGTACAATGAAGCTCCTTGCTTTCTCAAGAGTCCAACCATGCTAATGAATGAAAAAATACATAATATAGACAAATCATAGCTCATCCTTGCCTCTATGGGTCGAGCTCACATGTTTAGGAGCTGATTCAACTGATTCTAAACTAGGAACTAGAAATCAGGCAATGAAACAACATGCCTCTAGAAACAAGGGAACTGATTCATTCAGTTTCAAACAAATTTTTAACTGATGAATCTACCTAACCAAGTGAAATTTGACATATTTAAATCATGATCCATCAATGTACATTAAATTACATCACACTTTGACATTAAGAAAGTGAAAAAGTCAAACTGGCCAAAACTGGGCGAAAAACAGAGCAAAATTTGGTCAAACTCGCAATTTTTCCTCTATGCGCCGCGCCTATTTGGACCCACTTTTGGAGGCCTTCCTGATGTCCAAATCAGCTCCAAGTATGCTTCTTGGAAAGTTCTACCTGTATACTTTCCCACCCCAAGTGGAATTTTTCAATTTTGCCTTCATTTGCCCTATCAAAAATCAAATCTCCCAAGGCTTCTTCCTGTGTGTCAAAATAGGGGCAGTGAGGTCATTCTTTGAGTGTTTTTTATCTTTTTGAGGGCTCCAAACCTGCCCAAATTTCTTGTCCATGAACAAAAAAGCATAATTTTTCATGCCAAATCCAAAAATGCTGAGTTTTTTTAATTTTGAGCCTCCTAGCAAAAGCGAGCGCCACATGGCGCGGTGCATAGGGTAGAATTTCCTGTTTTTTGTGCCAAAATTTGTCAAAATGCAAAGAATGCCCCAAATTTCTTGAAATTTGGGCTGAGCTTTCTCTATCAAGAGCTATGTTGGGCCAAGGAAGCCTTAGCCAAAATCCGAAGTCGATCATGCTCCTTTTTCCTCTTTGAAGCCTTCTTCAATTTTGTCTTTAAACCCCTTATTCGCGCCTTACAAACCTTGTTCCTCGCCATGTAGTGAAAATCCATGTGTCTCAGCAATTTTTTCTCTTTGTTAGCCTTCTCCAATAATCTCTCTAAGTGGATATTGACTCTCTCGAGCCAAGACTCTCGATCGACATTGATCTCTTGCTCTAGTGAAGTAAACTCCACCCTCCTTTTTTGGGCAGCTTGGCGTTTCTCCCTAATGTTTTATAACTCCATGATTGTGTGTTGGTCTTCAAGTTGTTTATTCCTCTGCTCCAAGTATTTTATGATCCACTTAGCCCTCTCCAAGTTGAGGGAGAAGGCCTTGATGTCTGTCTGTTTCTCTTGGATGATCTCTTTGAGACTTGTGCTTTGCGGGCCCATGTCCGTATCATCATCCTCAATAAGAATAAAGTCCCCTCATCCTACATTGGCCTCTTTCCTTTGTCATGAACATGTGGTGTTGATGTCGGAAGCAAGGCCCCTTCCACACCAGGTGGAGATAACACTTGCTTTGCTGCTGTGAATAACTTCCTGGTGCCCTTCTGATAAGTAATAAACACCGGCATACTGGCGACCTGTGTCTCATGACCCTCATGCTGATAAGAAGGTCCACCTGTCTCATGCAAAGCCTCTGATGGTCCCCGGGGAGCTGTGAAAAACTCACGGGAGATGAAGTCCTCCCAAGTGATACCCTGTAAGCCAAGCTAATGGATGACCATAATCTTGATGAGAGAAAAATGGTAAATATTGTTGAACTACTACTGAGGAGTTTTGTGTTGCACTAGAGTAGTCATCCTTTCGATATTTCGGCACATGAAGTAAGGGATGTTCATCATCCGTACCCTGGTAAAATGCATGAGCAGCCTGATATGATAAGCATATAAACGGGAGAACCGACCCTCACAGCTGAAATACTTCATGATCAATTTCATTAAAGGAGCATATTCATCTTTGAGGTATCGAAAAGGAAACACTCTCTTAAGATGTCTCAAAAAGTCAGGCTTGATGTACGATTCATAATGTTGTCGATCAATTTGTTGCCTCTTGTTCCATTGTTCTCCGATGTTGGGAATGTCGGTTGCTAGTGAAATGGATTCTGGTGTTAATGTGAAAGTGACACCAGCTAGAGTAGCTTGGCCATCATGTAAATGCAACACAAATAAGCGGGCCAACTCATGGTGAAACTGAATACTAGCAACCTTCTCACAAAACTCATAGTAGGACTGGTGCTGAAAACAAAAGATGGGAAGAGGGCAGGCTTGTAATTCAGCAAGGGTGGTTGGTTCTTCTCTAATATGTTTGCCACCTCTATGAGGCCTCCTGGGTGCATGTTCCTCCGTTGGCGAGTCACTGTGTGTCTCCTCTTCATAATCATATGAAGGATCAGATGCCATCACTACTAGTAAATGAACTGTTTTGGAACTGCCTTGATGAAAAATAGGTGGACTGTGTGGTGCTAAACTTTCTTGAGGATGTGTTTTGATTTTTTGCTACCAAGGGAAGGGTGATATAAAGGACTGTATGGGGAGGAAAAATAATGATGGATTTAGGGACTGTTGGGGTAGGTTTTAGTTAGGGAAATGGGGACTTGGGGTATGATTTAGAAATTTTTTAGTAAGGGTTAGGGTTTGAAATTTTGCATTTGGGCTTTTGGGAGAGGGAACTTGGGAGAGAGCATTAGTGAATTTAGGGGCAAGGGAATTTGGGGAATGGGGAATTCAAGGGAAAAATGAAATAAGGGAGTGATGAGATGAGGGGATACTTGGTAACAAAACAGTGAAGATAAAACCCTAAGCAGCAATTTTCTTTGGTAGGGTTTGATTTCTTCAAGCATTCATCATGCATCAACAACCATGAAATAACTAGAAACCTTGGATGAAAAACTATGGGATAAGCTCAACCTACTTATATTGATGGCAATCCATGTGTTTTGGGTGATTTTGGAGCAAGTTTGGCAGTTTTCGGGCTTCTTGGATGTGTGCGCCGCGCAGCATATCAAATGCGTCGCGCCCAGTATATGCGCCACGCCTGTGTAAAAATAAATTGGAGTTTGATGCCCAGTGCGCCGCGCCGGCTGTATGCACCACGCCTCCTGCCTAGTGTGCCGCGCTCGGTGACTTGGAGCGATTTTCACCCAACTTTCTTACTTGCTCACCAAAATCACTTTGCCTTGCTCAAGAGTGCAAATGAACTATGAAATCTGAAGAAATGACTTATAAACAAAGAGCTTTTAATTTTTTGGCTCATGAAACCCACTTTCATAATGTTTTTGATTTTGACTTTATTTTTAAACTCTATTTTTGGACTTTTCACTTCTTTTTAGCTTTGTGATGAATCAAGTGACCTATGTTTTGTTTGTTTTGCAGGTGATTGGAGCTACTGGGGCTAAGGAAAGTAACCAGGGTTGCAAGGGAAGCATTTACATATGGGAGAAATCAAATTACATATACAATAAAGCAAAAATACTCTGTTTTTGGAAAGACACATTGCTGAGCATTTGATGATAAATTTATTGATGTTGGAACCTCCTCATGTGCCTGCTGGGGGTTATTGGGTGCTTTGAAACATTTTTTGACGAAACCTTAATGAAACCCTAGACCTAAAAGACAATGAAACCCTAAATGGACCTTTGCAATCTTAAAGATAAAAAAGTGACAGAATATGCTTTTTAATCATCAAATATGAACCAGCAGGTAAATGACGATGAGGGAAACTGTAGGAAAGCCACTACCGTCAGATGATCCATGCGCCTAACGGAATGCAAATGACTGGGCGGGACACCTCAATATGAAGTGCAACAAGAGGATTTGATCTCTGACAGAGGGATGAAGATACCAACACTAACATCATGGAACACCATCTGTCGATCCTGAAGTATGTATGCAAATTCGAATTTCACCTATAACCCAGAAACTCAAAACTTCGAAATCTCCTCTAGAGATCTGATTTTAAATTAGTGATATCTCCCTCATCCGAACTCCGATTCAGACATTTGTTTTTTGAATTTGGGTATGTTTTCCCAAGGAATCCAGATCTACAATTAGTTTCTGAATTTTTTTCACAAAAATTTTTCGAGCTTCTCTGCAAACTCTCGGACCAAAAAACAATATAGCTCTAATACCATGTAGAAAAACCTGTAGATTCACAAGCTAATGCAATTTGCTAAAGTAAGAGACAAAAATCTATTTTTACTCTTTACAACGGAAGCCCATAAACCTCGAGCAAACAATAATCAATAGAGGAAGAGAATCAAAGGCACATAACACAATAAATATCTGGGGAAAGCCACGGCTCAAAACCCCACTATTTGTTTTGTATTAATCCGGAAAATCAAGATGAAATTACAATGCTTGTTCTCTCTATAACAATCCCAGCACTCAGAAAATTCAATCTCTAATTCATAAGCAAGCTCAAGGCCAAATCTTAGCTAATTCACAAGCTCTCCATGTCTTTATTCCAATGTGTAATTCATATGGAGAATAGCTTGTATTTAAAGGAAAATAAAGCCTCTTAAAATAGCGGAATCACTTAAGGATCAGTTCCTGATTGCATGCACTACCACTGCAACTCAGAAAAATCTAAAAGAAATAGTACATTGTCCCTGCACTTTAGTCTCAACTGTATCTTTCTTAGAATCGACATGCATGAGTTTCTGATGGTGGAATCTTCAGTTAACTAGAGTAGCACTAATTAGGTCACTAATGTCCCAACTGACTGTTTACTCACTATTTGTTCCTGAAACTGATTGGAACTAATTTAACTGGACTTAACTCAATAAACTGAGTTAACTAATTACAACTCATTCATAACTCATCCTAAACTCCTATAAGTTAGGGATAACATATACATGTCTTCTAAAAGACTTCTAATTCGAATTTCCTAAATTAATTAAGTTAATTAAACTTAATTAATTATTTTCAAATTGCTATGAGAAAAGGATTATATTTTAATTCACAATTTAATTCAAGGACAAATTAAATTGGAATTTCTTGTTTCCATTTCTCAACAAAGGGAGCTCAAGAACTTGACAAAATATCAACCGACCAAGAAGTGACTATGGATTGACCAATCGTAAGAGCCACAGTAGGCTCTAAAATTCAAGTGTAAGCAAAATTTTGGAGGGTGTTTATCATAGCAACAACAAACTCCTACACCAAACGATGTGAGGTCTAAGTGGGACTTCACATCGGGGAGATCCCCTTACAATGTTGGTGGAATCCAACATTGTTAACACAGTCTCAAACTATTATTCTTTTTCGATGCTCTACTCTCTTCTCATCTCTCATTATTCATATTTTCTCTTTTGTTCACTACCTTTGTATCTCCTTTTTAATCTCCCCTATGTTAGGGTGTTAGGTTTTTGACGTCAAGTGTATTTTCCTTGTCCATTGATTTTCAATTTTTTAAGCAGTTGAGCCTATAACTATTGTTGCTTTCATAGTCTCTAGATCATTGTCTGACATCATTGAATTTATTCCATAGAGAGTTCATCCCACACAGAAAATACTATCAAGTCGGTGGTATTCATGAAGTCACACATGTTTATACAGTCAATTCAAAAGGGGTTATGTGTCAGTCGTTCATCAATCAAAACCATCCAAGATGAAGTTATGTCAGTCTAAAGTTTTGATGGTCATGAGGCCTGGTCATTAAATATGTTTTAAATTCTTATCCCCTATTCCTATTTACCCCATGTTTCCTTATTTCCTACCCTATTTCCCCATGACACCACTACCACTTCCCTATAATCATAACATGTAAAATCCTCATGTATAACATGCAACCTCCCCATTACCTAAGAGACATTATACTCCCAACATTTTAATGATTTCCCATGCTTTAGGCTCATGCCAAATCAAGTGGAGTGCTCTGACTCATCAGTTCAAATCATCATTTCACTACAAGACAAAAGACAAGGGGTGATTCAAATTTTTATGCCGCCTTATTCTCATGCCATTGTACAATCATGAAGACTCTGTTTGATCCAAGCACATAACATCCCTACAAGGTACCATAGATTGATTCCCAACTAGCAGTTGAAGAGAATTTGAGGTCACACTCATTGTGGGATTTTGATGCGCAAGCTCTGTTTCAGTCACCATTTTGTAGAACAGTTTCTAACCACACAGAGGAGAATTTTGGGAAACAGAAAGATGTTTTTATCTAGCACAGACCAAGGCCCAATATCATCTTCTAGTTTTTGTAAAGGTGTAACATATAGAGAGTTTCTAATGCATATTCAAAACTCATTTTTTCAGAATTCGTAAATTTCTTGTTTTAAGGCATTTTTTTGCAGAGCATTTTCTGGGAAGATGGGAAAGAATTTAGAGAAACTAAGAGAATTTTATCTTCACAAAACTATCATCTACAATAAACTCCTTCATTTTTTACACAAGTATTACTACTTGGGAGATATGGCCCACTGTAAAGTCGTTGCGCAAACCATGCCCACACTATTACATGCATGTTGTAGGGAAGCCACTTGTTAGGTTTTAAAGGGGTTGACAAGGAGCATGTGTGGAAGCCATCTCACCTCCTCAATAGTTTGAAACGTGCCAGTTTTAAAAGCACAAAATACTGGTCATTGCACAGCTACTACGCAACCTTTTGCACACTCAACAATCAACCTTTGTGATTTTTTCTATTTTCACTTCATGTTGATCATTTTTGAAGATAATATTGTTTATTTTAGAAAAAAGTTCAATTTTAAAGATAAAAACACTTTTATGTTTTTGTTTTTGAGGAAAAGGACTTTGAAAAACAATCGTTTTCCTCCTTTTGAATTTTGGGATCGATCTTTGTTGGATCAAAGATGCATTGAATTTATACATTATGATATCTTATGTATGGTCTATATAAGTTTATCAATGGATATGGAAAAGGTTGTTGTTGGTTTCCTATTGCCAGGAAAACTATTGCAGTTTATTCTTGTGATCTGTTTGAATGTATATGCTTGAATGCTAAAGAGATTCCAGTGGAGTTGCAGAGATACTTATCGTATGGATGTTTTGGAAAAAAGTTTCTTCTTAGTTTATATATTATCCTTGTTGTGTTATCTTCTTAAACTGTTTTGAAGGTTTATGGGACAGTTACACTTGAATTCATTTCATATGATCATGTCTATCTATGCCAAATATTTCAATTTATAAATGGAATATGTATACCTTTGACAATTTTTTGTTTTCTTCTTGATAGTCATTTATCTAAGTTGCAGTAATGAGCTGTTATTTATTTTGCTATTTTTTATGAATGTCTTGATATCCCCATCTTCATTATACTACAATTCGTTGTTCATTCCGAAGCCATACTAATTGAGCCTTTGTACATGAAATTTGTTGGAAATACATTAGCATGTTGGACCAAGGAGGTCTGATCGCATCACTGGTTTTTCCAAGAACCCTCTACTACCCCCATACCAAAAATTAAACATTTTCAGAAATGGTCTCTGTCAAAAATCATATTCAAATGTTTTATCTCTGAGTTTGCTCAGTGAGGGAGCCCCCTCAAGTTGAAGAAGACCAGTTTATCAGCCAAAAGAGGTTTGTGGTTACCTCTGAGTTTTCTCTCTTCATCTTGGAGAAAACTACGGAGTGTTAACACCCTACTTAGATGCCTCTTAAATGATAGTTGGAAGGCTAAACCATCACAACGATTCAGATTCCTTAGTCGTTTCTCAATCCCATCATCATTGTTAGACATTGAAAAACCATGATGGTTCAACTCCCTAGCCAACCATCACTTCTTTATTTGGTTCGATAGCTAATCATTGCTTCTTGTTCAATGGAAAATTAATTTCACACACAAGTAATCCATTGATTCATCACAAGCCCCTTGATACACATGGGCTCATTTCAAGTCATGATCCACAACATCTAGGAAATTATAGCACATAAACAACATTTGGTTCACAGTAACATGGCCACATCAGATGTTTAGCAACAATGGTGGTGCAACAGAGGTGTTACAACAATGTGCAACCATGTAGCGTTGTAGTAGAGGTGTTACAACAATGTGCAACCATATAGTGTTGCAGTAGAGGTTTTATAACAAAAGTGTTGCAACAACATATAGCAAGGGGACATTGCAGCAGGGGTGTTAAAGAAACACAATAATTGGTTGGTGCTACAATATGCTTATTTCAAATCTTAAGATATTAACTGAAATCAATTGATCTAAATTTCTTTTCGGGAAGGATGCTCTTGCATCATGTCGTGTGTGGAGCATGATTGTTCAGAGGTCTTTGTTTCAGCCGGATGTATACCCCAAGAAGTATAGTAATTTCTAGTCAATCTGGATCGTTCATTAGGCGGATGATCTGATGGTAGAACTTATGTTTAGTTTAGGGTTTTTTGCCCTAGAAGGCAACCCCTCTCTTTGTATGAGGGCATTGTATT
>APFE030423106.1:0-11016 GCA_000404065.3 Pinus taeda | reverse complement strand
CCCCTCCACGCGGGGGGGTGCGGGGGGGACTTGTCCCCCCGTGGGGGTCCGGGGGGGCCGATCCCCCCCGACTTGGGGGTCTGGGGGCCAGCGGTCCCCTGGCGAGGGCTCGGGGGCAGTGCCCCCGAAGCTAAAAACAGATGTAAATTTGCCTTTTAAAAGTATAGTAATTTATAGTCAATCTGGGTCGTTCATTAGGCGGATGATCTGACAATAGAACTTATGTTTAGTGTAGGGTTTTTTGCCCTAGAAGGCAACCCCTCTCTTTGTATGAGGGCATTGTATTTGAGGTTGTGTAATAGATGTGTATTCTGTGTGTGTGAGCGAGAAACAGAGAGGTGAGCTGTGAGAGAAAACAGAGGATATTACAGCGGATTTGCTATAGTTTGTGTCTCTTCATTTTGCTGGATAATGGAAAGGAAGGATTGGTTGTTCGGGGTGGATGTAGCCCAAACTGGGTGAACCACGTATATCTGTGTCTCTCTTGTTTTATGCATTTTCTGTGTTTATATTTCTACAATATTTTATGTGTTCCATTGCTCCGTAATATATAATTTTCTAACACATCACTTTGTTAATATGATGTCGTTGAAAGTCACGAATAAACTAGAATTGCAATTTACTAGACCTTATAGAAATGTGTGTTACTTTGATTCAAATTTGATCTGAGTCCATGGCCTTATTAAGGATTTAATGGTTATTGGTGTTGCTTATTGTAGAATATATATGATAATGGGTTTTGTTTTGATAGATATCCCTAATGCATGGTGCATGCTTCTGTGTTGGAAGTGGTTTGCTAAGTTAGTGTGAAACCTACAAATGGAATTATTGTATGTCATTATCCCTACCCTTAATGGTTAACCATTTTTTTTATGTAGAGAAACCACTACAAGAAATTGTGCATATGACCTCATTGATACTATCTATCAAACACTTTGTGCTTGTATTTGGTTATGGAGCCATCATGACTCCACTAATTCAATGACACTAACTAGGGACCATCCTTAGGATTTGTCGATCCTCCATTTCACTTATGAAGAAAGTACTGATGATATTGTCCAAGAGAGTAATGTTGAGGAAAGGGAACATGTAGAATATTTGAAACTTAACATTTCTTGGTAACATTTTGACCCATGAGCTTCTTAAGAGATGGTGAGTTTAGAGAAAAGGATAATGTAGGAAATGACATATACCATTTGAATGATGGTATTAACCTAGAAGAGTAGTCTTCTCCTACTTATGTTAAAGAAAAAGGATACTCAAACATATAGATCAAGCTCTTATGATAAAAGAAATAAAAGGAAAAGGAAATATAGATTCAAGAAGAACCTTAATTACATTGTTGATGGGAAGAATTGGAAAAAGGAAATCTAGTGACTATAGATAATACCCCCTGCGTATACAAGGTTCATGAAAATGTTGGAGCTAATTTTCTACTTCACTATCCTTGATGGAGTGAAGTTTCCATTTCCAATTAGTGCCCAACTTCTTAAACCTTACATTGGCACTTGGTTTATTCTAACATATCTTAGGATACAATCAAATAAGTCGTGTGTCATCCATTTGAGTTTGCATCCTTCTTTGCTTTCAAGAATCCTGATTTTATTATATTCTTATAAAAAATTGAAGGAAAAGTTAGCGTAGAAGATGTTTTTGACATATAGTTTATTAAACTTTCATATTCCAAGGTGTCCATATCACCCCATTAGTTTGGTATTGACACCATTTTTTGTATAATCTATCAAATGTTAGAGTAATATAGGTGACAAGTCTGGAAGCACAAGGATTGTTGGGATTCTCATGCATTATTTGTTCAAGCACATGAATCCTGCACTCTACAATAAGCACATGTCCTTTAGTTGGACCCAGATGTTACCTATCCATATGCATGGGTAACCCTAAAATAATTTTTTCTCCTGTGATGTATTTTTCCAACCAATAGCCCCTTCCATGTTCCACATGGTAACAAATTAACAACCTTAGATGCATTGTTCCCACTATTTGGTTAGTTATTCTACCTGATTATCCTTTTCATCTGATGAAGGTGGGGTCATCTATTGCGAGGTACATTAGTCTTTTTTGCGTGCAAGTGCTTTCATTTAATGTTTTTAGCATTCTAGTACGGATAATTGGTTGAAGTTTGATTATAGACCATGATGCCTAAGGTGTATTCTTGTTTTATTATCTCACCTTAGTGGTTATCTTTTGCTCCTTAGGGATTTTTCCTTCACTATCTAGGAAGGGCACAAATAGGAGGCTATGATGGTGATAACATGTCCATGATATTCACACTTAAGACTTACCATGTTTCCCTTGTTTCATTATCACATAGTTTGATTGGTTTATGCCAATCACTCATGTTAGTTACCTCTATACCTCATCTTATGAGACGAAGGGGTTAAAAATACTCGAGGTTGATGGAACCATAAAAAAAGAGAGCAGAAAATAAAAATTGTAAGCCAATTGACAAAACTCAAAAGAATGGCAAGGGATGTAAACCAAATCAAAAACCAATTATAGCTTGAGCTCTACCCCCTCTTATATAACCACCTGTCCCTAGAGTTCCAAGCATATTTCACACCTATCAAAGTTAAAGGAACTCTCAAAGAACATCTTGCCCTCGATGAAGCGATAAGCCACCCATCATTAAAGGGGGTTATATCATCTTTACATGACTATCAATGAAGCTTGTTAATCAAGCCAGTTGAAGCAAATTAAAAGGAAAATTAAGAGCTTGGAAAAATGAAGGTGAGGGAAGGTAGCTCAAGCAGCTAAGCACTCCCTCTATAGAGGCACTCATGAATGATGGTTTCACGTAACCTAATATAAGACTATGATACATTTCATGAAGTAAATCCCAAGCCATAACATAGATAATTTGAACCTATCATTTTAAAGGGTTGGCCTAGGAAATTTTCCTCCCCTTGGGGTTTGGGAGCAACTACTATCGACATAAGACAACCTTCCCATTACTTAAATTTGGCAACTTGTATACAATCACAAGCTAGTGATACATTTGAAGTTGATACTTTTGTGAAATACTTTGATGGATTCAACATTTAATTGGTCCACCTTGATGATTTTAGGGTTTTCATACATGTGATGTTGATCTCAATTGATTTATTGAGTATGTGCTAGATGATTCTTCTAGGTGCACTTGTGATCCATTGATGGATCATGTGTTGCTTCTCCCAACACTTCATAAAGGATGTTCAACCCAATTCCTAGATGGAATAAGACACTTGACAAAGGACATTGGGAAACTTTTGAGGAACATTTCCCTTGATGGTGACTTGGCACATATCTTGAGACCATCCTACAACTTCGTGAACTTGGACATTGACCTTTTGAGTTAGGTCATTGCCTTGGGAGTAGGATGTTCCCTTTAGATGATGGGAAGCCTCCCTACTGACATTTCACCTTATTGATGGATGTGTCACTTCTCTTCGTGATGGTAGATGATGAAATTTGAGATCCCTATGGAGGGAAATTGGCACTCTCTTCCATGATGATAGCATTCCCTAGGTTGCTTTTGAAGATGATGTGGGCTCTTCAGAGGATGACGTTGGCTGGAGAAGGTTATTTGGCAACGATGCACCACCATTAGATGATGTGACATGAATTATGGGATGATACATATACCATAAGCCATTAATTGCACCTTTTCATTGAGATACATGCCCTTTCGATGATGATGTCACCCTACAAGGCATTTTACTCACATATGTGGATTATTTGAGGTTATTTTTCATGTTATTTCATCATTCACACTATCTTTTGGGTCAAATTGATCACATATCCACCTTGTATTGTGGGTTTTGATATTTTTGAGGGATTTTGCCTAATCCAAGGCTTAAATCACTTGGTTTCCCTTCTATATATAAGGAAGTGATTTTACATCCATGAATCATTGCCATAACTTGAGATTAATAATATCTTGATTAATCTTTTCTCTTTTTTGTGTTCTGAAGGAATAATTGAGCGGCTTCTCTTGGGTGAAACTGGAATGTGATGTGGTCTCTTTTCATCGATGCTTATGGTCGATCTTGGATGATTCATGGTGGAGTAGGTTAGTTTATTTGCTTCATCCTGTATTGTGTTTTATTGAATGAATGTTCATCTGTTAAGTTAATTTATTTGTTATCTATCTCATTGTCCTTGTTGAACCAAACCCTTCTTCCAAGTATTTCAAGAATAGAGATAGTTTTCTATTTCCCTTGATCATATTGAAAATTTAAGAACTCCCTCCCGTCCACTTTTAAAGTTCCTTCAAGAAAGGACTATTTGAATATGCTCTACATCATATAACTAATGTCCGAATCTAGATGAATGATGTAATATGTTAGAGATAATGTTTGACACTTATCTCATACTTCATAGTTAGATTGTACTCATCTTCTATAACCACATTATGACTTCTTACCCAACCTATACTTTTGAAATTGTTCCAACATTATTTTCTTTCTCCATAGTGGCCATAGAAATTGATAATGTTAAATGTGTTTAATAATTATTTTGACGTAAATTCAATTTAGAAGCCCACATCTAGAAAAAATCAGGAAATGAATTAAAGGGATCCCTTCCACTTTGTTATCAAACCCCCTATTTTTCTTTCTAAATCCATTGAATAGAATGACCAATCTTTTAAACAATAACTGAGAATAGTAGTTTATTTATTCTCATTACACATGGTTTCTTGGAAAATAATGATATTGGATTTAAATTTATTCAACACATGTTTAAGGGATAGTTTATTATGGGAACACCCCACCCCTATCACATTTGAAGATAGAACGATCATGGGAGCACATTGGTTTGAGGCTATCCTCATTCTAAAGGCCCCTTTTATGATCATTTGCTTGCCTTCCATGTCTTATTTTTTTGGCTCTTTTTTTCATGCTAAGTATAGATAGGATTTTCTACCTATTGTTAAGGGTACACTAAGATCTAAGGTCATGCCACCTTCAATACATATCTCCTCCTCTTGGATAGACTCTTTCCTAGATTTGAGATTCGTATCTACACCAAGGTTTCATTTCTATCCTTGGATAAAATACAACCCCTCTAAAATCAAATCTTCTAATGAGATTGAGTTCACTATAATTTGAGGCTCTGAAGGCTTCAATATTTGACTCCCAGGTATATTTTTTTCACTTCAAGGTTGATAGGAATAAGGACTTACAGGTCTCTCACAAAAATAAAAAATAAAAGTTATGACTTGTGTCTTTTAATAATAATTATTTATCCTTTACTATTTTTGAACCAAGTAAAGGTTGAGAATTCATACTATGGCATGATGAGTCTTTTTTCCTTCCTTCTCTAGCTACTCCAAACCTCTCTTCTCTTACTATCCCAAGGTTTAAGAACTCAACCCTTATCTTAAATTAGAGACTCTCTTCTATCTCTTTTATTATCTATTTTAAGACCTCTTGTACAACCATTGCTAGGGCTTCCAAACTTACCTTCCCCTCCCCCCCTTCAAAATGCTCTTCTTGAAAAAGTAACAACTTTTGCACTGCCTACCCCTTTTTCTTCCAAATCCATTGGTGTTACTTCTTTGGGAAAAATGTTTAGACAAGCTCCACTTGTAACAATTCAAACATTTTAATGGAAACTTCTCATACTTCAAAAGTTGAACAAATATCATCTCCACACTATATCAATCTCCTATGTTAGAAATTAATTAACAACGCAAAGAAATACACAAAATATTGTGGAAACACAAATACAGATACACGTAAAACAAGAGAGACATAGATATACGTGATTCACCCAATTTGGGCTACGTCTACGAAGAAACAACCAATCCTTACTTTTATATTATTCATCAAAATGAAGAGATACAACCTACAACAGATTTGTTGTAATTTCCTCTTCGCTCTAACTCAACCTCTTCTCTCTCTCTCTCACCTAGAATAATCATACACAACCACAATACAATTCCCTCATATAAACCGAGGCTTGCCTTCTAGGGGAAAAAACCCTAAATTAACATAACTTCTACCATTAGATCATCCGCCTAATAAATGATCTGGATTGACTATGAAATTACAATAATTTACAATGTAAATTTTCATTTATTTTTAGCTTCAAGGGCGCTACCCTCGAATCCCCAATAGGGGGGTCATAAAAGTTGTCATCGCTCCCCTTGGATCCTCCTGATGATGATTAAACAAGTGGCGTTGTCGCCCCGTTAGCAACAGGGATCCAACGCTACTGAAACAAAATCGTCAGAACAATCAGTAAGATAATCAGGCTCCACACCCAACATCCTTAAACATACCCTCCCAAAATCTATTTTTACTTGGATATTTACTTTTTTGTTGCCATCAATTTTTTAATGGAAACCCTCTCCAAATCAGTGAGTATACCTATTCCATCCTTCGTCATCTTCCTTTTGTTCTTGTTCTAGAACTCCATTGTAAGTTCAAGCAGTATTACCCTTATCAAACGCTTATGCCTTATTTCAATTATGGGGTCAAACCCCAACCTCTAGGGTTTGACATAAAGACAGATTGACCCCAATACCTTTTCTTCATAGTAATTTCCTTCACTCTTTATCTTTATGAAATTTAAACGATAACCAATCATGTATCAGGGATTTGAATTCTATAAAATATTAAATAGTTTCCTTCCATCTCCAACCATCCTACGAATGATTACTCCCTTGCAATTTTTATCGTGACTTTTCTTGTAATTTCTCTTTCTAATAGGTCTTAGACCTCTTTGATACCCATGCCCTCTTTTAATAACATGTTAACCCCATGATTATTTGGTTAAATGTGCCACTTCCTCTTTTTTCTCCTGTTGTATCTCGAGTTAACTACTTTTAGCTATCAACTACACTCCCTCTTTCTTGTTTAGGCCAAGTTAACTCTCTAAAACCATTTCTTGGCTCTCTTGATTGATCAATATAGTGTTGTGGAGAAATTATTTCCAATATTTATAATTACATAGGATCTCTCCTCTCCTTTTGATACACACGTTTAAAAACTTTTCTTCATGTGACCTTCCAAAGATTACCACCTTGGATACTCTCTCTTGCTCTCTCTTAGCTCTTGCTCTCTTTTAGCTCCAATATGTTTATGACCCATCCCTTTTATTCCTTATCATGGTTTTGAAATCCTAAATTCTTATATTCTTTGTTATTGTGGATTTGTAATTCTAATACTTGTGAAGTCTATATCAGTTTGTCCACTTTTTCTAAGGTTTTGTCAATTTGAAAATCAACTTCTTACCCACGTTCAACCCATCATTGAGTGCCCTAAAACATTTCCATGCTTCTATTAGTTCCTCTTGAATGATAAAAATAAACTTGAGAATATATTTATAACTCTCCTACTCTTTGTACGTTTTGCCAATTAATCTTTTATATATTAACAATTTAATTATTTTTTTAAGTTTATTAAATTAATTAAAAATAAATAAAATGTAAATGTAATTAAAAAGATGAACATTTCTTTATAAATATCCATACAACAATAATGATAATAATGAGCAATTACATTGTGATTTTTATCGGCATATAAATTTTATATAACAAAGTCAAAATACAACGTATATTTTAATATTTGTTAAGAGAAAATTAAACTTTAGTGGTTGAAGCACGATTCAAAATTTTGTGAATATAGAGGTATTCACACATATAACAACCTTATAATTTTAATTAACTACCCTAGATTCTATCTTAACTCTGGATCTACCAAGCACCCAGAGGGATCAAATCCCTTTTCACTCTAAAAGGGGTTTTCATGTTGAGAGATTTGATCTCTATCGACACTTGATAGATCTGGAGTTAAGATGAATCTAGGCTGGTTAATTAAAACTCTAAGGTTGTTATCATGTTTGAATACCTCTATATTCACAAAAATTTGAATTGTGCTTCAACCACTAAAGTATGATTTTTTCATATGTATTAGTTTGTAAAATATGATAAATATTAAGATGAATCTAGGCTAACCCTGATCGAGGTGCAAGCTGGATGTGTTGGAATTGCCAAATGGTTGAACATGAAATGCACGGTACGAGGACAACATTACACCACCCCTTGCACACTCAAGTTGTATGGAGAGGTGGCCTCACACATGCAACATATTAATTGGATAGGAGAAGGTGGCAGAACCGCAGTTAAGCCGAGTTTTTATGGTAATTCCACAATGGGGGTAAGTAAATTTTTTGTTTCAAGGAAGGATCCAGATACAGGTTTGCTCGAAGATCGTTGCGGGCTCGAGAAGATGCTCCAAGTAGTCCACCACCTAGTTGTAGTCGACCTTCGCTCTATACGATCTCTCTCAACGATTATGTTTCTTTTCTACGTTTCTATAGCCTCCCCTCCCTTGCTCGCCAAGTCTCTCTTCCTTTTCTCTAGAGGAGTGGTCATTTATTGATGTCTGACATTCGATGGAAGTTCTACCATGGTTATTGGAAGGAAATTGTCAGTTCTTATGATGTTTTGTCTCACCTTTGCCCTATTGTCTCTATATATTTTGGAATTTTTATTTCTCGCATGGGAATGTACTAGGGGTGTCTGATAAGGCAATTTATTTATCTCTCATGCATGACTGCCTGTGGCAATTGTTTTGACTGTTCGCTAGATGTATTGGTCCATTTGTTATGGGTTTTCAAGGTACTAGTTTGTTATCGCTTGTCTCCTTACCACATCCCAAGCCACCTTGAGAAGGCCTGGTTGAGTATTCCTGGGCTCTGGGCCAGGTCCAAATCATTATTGATGCCTATTTTTGGGTAGGTTCTCGATATACTTATTGTGCTATGCCTTCATAACTTGATAATTTGACAAGTTATCCTGTTCAGTGAGGGTTCTAGAACTTTAAGCTTGTTTCTTGTCGTGCGACCAAGGTTTTGTCACCCTAGTCTCCAGTCTGTATTATCAATGGTTCTAGTTTCATTAGTCACATGGCTCATTCTTCCACAGTAAAAGGTCATCAAGCTAGGGGTAACCATAGTCGTGGCAAGAAACTTGGTTTGACCCATGAAGGAAGCCAACCCACCCTTGTCTAGCGAAAAGCAGAGGTGGTGAAACAACCTCTTGTCTTATTAGATACATTTCCCAAGCCTTTCATGATGGTAATTCACCTCAAGTCTGTCAACTCATTTGGGGGAGGGAAGCTGAATTGAATCAATGAGATGCATACACAAACATTGATATGGGTGATTGTCAGGATTGGTGTCAGACCTTGGTCATTCCAGAAGCAGATCTTCTCAGTCCAAGAAAACAATTTATCTCTATTGGTTAATGAAAAATATAGCAGCCAAAGTTGTGGTAAACCCTTTCGTGGACTCCTCCAACAATGCCCAGGGACTCTCGGAAATCCAAAAGGAATTTCAACTCATTCAATTTTAGCTTTAGCAATAGAATGGGCGTCTTGTCCGCATTGAAAAACACATCCCATGCCTCCCGCAGACTGAACTTCCTAGTTCAAGTGCAAAGGTTCCAACTTCAATGGATTATTCTGATGACTAGCAACATGTTTGGTTTAATTTTGATTCATAATTTGGATATATGAAGAAGTTACAGACACTACTTTATGTTTTTAGCTATTTAGAGTATAGGAAGTTTAAGAATACTTAGACTTATATAGCACTACTTGTTAGGCTTAAACTATTATGTTTTTGGATTGCATATAATGCAGTTAGGTGGCCAACAAATTTGATTTCCCTCTAGGCAGGTTTAGGCCACCTAACCACTTGCTTTCTAGTTGTAACTTGTCATTTTTTGAAGAAACTGAATGAAAAGGTCCTGCCAAGCTTACAAAAAAAAATATGAATCTAGCTAGTTTAATTTCCCCCTTTAAATAGACTATATTCCACATGAATACTATATGTGTTCTCATAAACTTGGAGCCCAAAAAGCATACGTAACTTCACCAAGTCAAATTTACCTTTAATTATCCAACAAAAATTAATAAAAATAATATTTTTATTTTGACTCAGTCAAAATGTTTACAGGATAGGACATTACAATATCTCTTTCATATTGAGCTAGAGAACAACTTTGTGCAATTATTTTAATTTGTGTTTTTCCAAATTTAAAGAAACTTATATTAAAAAAATAAAAATAAATAAATAAATAAAAATTGTAAGCTTGGTAGTACTTTTTCTATTAATATTTTATGAACATAAGTATGTCTTTAACAAAATCTGAAGGTGGCCTCAACCTGCCCGCAGGAAACCAGGTCTGTTGAACACCTATCTGCCTCGAATGGTGTCCAAAATTTAAATAAAGTTTTCATGACCATCCAAGCTACATTTGCAGTTTTATCTACTATAAACTTCAAATTAAAAAAGTAAAAGTTAACCTACATATTAACAAAATTATGTTTGAAGACCTGTTTCACTCATCAATGAGTCCAACGGGGCTAGGGCTTTCGCATTGGACCACGAGATTTCACTCCTCTTCATGTCTTGTATGCTCTGCTCGATCTTGTTCAAAGTGAGATTGTTTTGGTACACTTGTCTCTGGACTGCAGCAATTTCTCTGTGTAGATCCTTCATCCTAGGCTCTGTTTGTCTGGCCTCCTCCTATTCCTCACGCTCCTTATATAATGTCATTGCTCGGGCACGATATTCTTCATAACCTAATACTGTTGAATTGTTTATCGAAACAGCATGTGCCGACCTCTGGTGTTCCTCGAATCTTTCACCATAGTTTCCCATTCTTCTGCCTCTATTTCCTGATTGGTTATACTGTCATTGAGCTCCCTCTCCCACTCTGATATTTGAGCTCTCACCTTCGGCAGAGTCCCAACCATGTACGCGTTTATGAGGGTCTTCATGTTTTCTTTCTCAATCTTTCTTCGTCTTTTGTTTGGATCTCTCCTAGAGGTTGCTTCCACCCCCTTTGTCCTTTTTCCTACCTTACCTGTTCCTCTGGTTCCTCTCTTGCCCACCTCTTTTCCCTCCTTTGCCATCATGTCTTCTTTCCTGCTTAATATTTATTTTCCCGGGTGGCTCACCAGTTCCAGCCTGCTTGCCTGTTCCTAGGTTGGAGCACTATAT
>APFE030423096.1:33629-55594 GCA_000404065.3 Pinus taeda | reverse complement strand
CCGAATCGGGGGGGGATCAGACCCCCCGGACCCCGACGGGGGGCAAAAGTCCCCCCCGCACCCCCCCGCATGGAGGGGTGTACAAAACTTCCTGGGGTATACATCCGGTTGAAACAAAGACCTCTGAACAATCATGCTCCACACACAACAATCTACCACTTGGAGAATGATTGTAGCAACTCCATCGCTGCTTCATTTGCTGGACAATGACTCCTCTCTTGGACCTGGCTGTTTCTCATCTTCATCATCATCCTTGAAGACCAATTGAAACTGAGCATGTTCTCAGTTTCTTCCTAGTTACAACTTTTGTTAGCATATCTACAGGATTCTGGATAGTGTGTATCTTTTCCAGCTTCAACTGTCCATCTTCCAACACTGATCGTATGAAATGTTACTTGAGCTGTATGTGTTTAGTCCTGGGACTTGTCCCACGGGGGGGACAAGTCCCCCCTGCACCCCCCCGCGTGGAGGGGTGTACAAAACTTCCTGGGGTATACATTTGGCTGAAACAAAGACCTCTGAACAATCACGCTCCACACACAACACATTCCTTGACTGCATATTAGACGTGCCTGGATTTACACAACGAATACTACAAGGTGGCCTCATGTGTGTGTTTTGGCAATAGCTCTCGGGCCCGTATGTGCATTATGAGACACACTCTTGGACAAAGTAAAGCAGAGAAGCCTTTATGACATAGAAGTATTTTGATCAGCCAAAAACACAGTCATCTGAATATAATTAGGTAGCACCCGATTCTGAGATTCACACACAAAAGAAAACACTTAGAATGAACATAGTGGAGTGTATAGTTCAACTGCCACCCTGTCAAAATCTCCATCTTGCATATCATAGACCAGATTACTTGTTATCACAATAAAGAACTGCTTACCATCCATGGATTTAACTAGGCCTGGAATGGTGACTTCCTGGGGCATTTCTTTTTAGGGAGCTGGAAATGGCCAGAAAGAGAGCTCTAGGGGGGGGGTTCTTTTCCGTAGTTATTCCTTTGAAAAGAATAATTATCAACCCAGAGGATACCTATGCTACTACTACCTTATTATTTTAATGAGCCTAAAGTAGTTGGTGCTTGAGGCATTCATATTTAGAGAGTCTGAATTGCCTAAAGTAGACTCTAAAGGTTTCCTTTCCATAATAATTTCCTTGAGCCCAGAAAAGAACAATTTTGTACTCAAGGAATCCCTACACTACTATTGGTCCATTTCATTTACGATTCTAGATCAATCACTGCTTGGGAGCTTCATGTTTAGAGAGTCTGAAGCTTGCCAAAGAAAACTCCACAAGTTCCTTTTCCATATATAATCCACCAAGCCTGGATAAAGGGATAAAATTCCTCTTGGTGAATTCCTCCTTTATTCTACATGGGATGTGGGGAGGACCACCTACAGATAAAAAAATGACAGCCCACAATTTTATATACATATATATATGTAAGATAAATAAAAATATTAATTAACTGGACTAGCAAGGGGCTGGTCATTTGCATGAAATAGCTCCAATTCTAGAACTTTTTGAATTTCCTGCAAAAACTGATCACGTGAGAGTGGCTTATGATATACCTTAAGCCCATGGCCATTTACCACAAAAGAATTCCTGTCATTATCAATAGTATAGAAGCGAACTGAGCCATTATGAAAAACTTCAATTACCTCATATGGTCCCAACCATCTGGTAAAAGATTTACCTTTGAAGTGCTTAAACTTACTATTGCATAATAAGGCCTAGTCGCCTGAACGGAATAATTTATTCTTAATGAATTTAGTGTGCCATCAGGCTCTTTGGTTCTGTACAAATGTGGTTTGGTGATAGGCATCTTTTCAGATTTCATCTAGCTCGTTCAACTGCATCAATATTTGCTCTTGAGCCTCGTTTAAATTCATGCCTAATTGTGTAGCTGTTCTAAATGTTTTTACTTGAAATTCAATGGGAAAAAGTACTATTTTACCATATACTAGATCATAGTGAGTATGTTTAGTCACATTCCTCCAACTATTCAGTAAGCCCAAAGTGCCTCTGGTAGCTTTTCTGCCCAATCTTTGTGATGTAGTTGAATTGTCTTTGTAAGGATGGATTCCAACATCTTGTTCGTGGACTCCACTTGGCCATTAGCTTGGGGGTGGTAAGGAGTCGATTTGCGGTGTTTCACTTGGTATTGTTCTGTAAGTGAATATACCAGCTTTGATGTAAACTGGGTTCCTTGGTCAGGGACAATTTCCCATGGTACCCTAAATCTTGTAAAGATGTCCTTGAACAAAAATTCTACTACCACTTTTTCCGTGGCAGCGTATAGTGCCTTGGCCTCCACCCACTTGGTGATGTAATAAGTACATACCAAAATATACTTTTTCTTATTTGGCATTGGGGAGATTGGCCATACAAAGTCCAATTCCCACTTCTCGAAGGGTTCAATAGCAATTTGTGGTTGAAGGGGAATTTCATTGGAGGCCACAGGTTTCGCCATTATTTGGCAAGCGTCGCAACTTAAAGCAAACTTCTTGGCATCCTTGAAGAGTGTAGGCCAATAGTATCTAATGTGGAGAACTTTATATGCCGTCCTATTATTGGTGAAATGGCCGCCAAAAGGCTCATTATGACTAGCGCTTAGTATATCATGCATTTCGTCCTCTGACACACATCACCTCATGATCAAGTTTGGCCCTGTATAGAATAGGTTTCCCTCAATCCATGAGAAATTAGCACTACGTTGTAATATATTATGTTTTACCTGAGATGACATGTTCTGAGGTAGTTTTTATGATACCAAATAATTGGCAACATCAGCAAACCAAGGAGTAATGGTAGAAATGGCAAATAGAGCTTCATTTGGGAATTCATCGGGCACTGACATTGGCATGCTTCCCTACGTAAGATTCAAACAAGATAAAAATTCAACTGCCAAATTATCCCTTCTAGGCCTATCAATTATAGTTATGTTAAATTCTTGTAAAAGAAACAACCATCTAGTTATGCTACCATTAGTACTTGGTTTATTCATTAAAAGTCTAACAACAGAATGATCTGTATGGACAAATGTTTCATAACTAGTAATATAATGTCTAAACTTCCCTATGGGAAGTACAACTGCTAATAACTCTTTTTCAGTGACTGTATAATTTAATTAGCCGAAGAGAGATTTTTGCTAACAAATTAAATGGCATAGGGAAAGTTATCCTCCCTTTGTCCCAAAATTGCTCCCAGTGTGGTATCTGAAACATCTGTACAAATGTGAAAGGGTAAGGACCAGTTTGGTCCTCTTAGCACCGAAGCTATAGACAACTTTTTCTTCAGTACCTGAAAATCCTATTGACAATCAACATTCCATACAAATTCAACATCCTTAGTTAACGATTTAAATAATGGTGCTGCTACTCTAGTGAAATTTTCAATGAATCATCGATAATATCCTACGTCCCCTAGAAAGCTTCTTACCTCCTTTTGCAAGCTCGGAATAGGGATATGTGAAATTACGTCGATTTTCATCGGATCAACTTGAATTCCATCAAATGATATATGATGGCCTAGAACAATTCCCTTAGTTTGCATTATCCTACATTTATCACTACTAAGGGCCAGATCGACTTCTTGACAGTGGATCAATACCTTTTCTAGATTTTCCAAGGCTTGCGAGAAATTGTCCCCATAGATTTTGAAGTCATCCATATAGACTTCCACACAGTCATGGATGAGGTTAGAAAATATAGCAAGCACGGCTCTCTGGAAGGTAGTCTTTTATTGGTCTTCTTCAACTATTTGTATTTGATTGTATATGCTATAACCATCTAGAAAAGAAAAATATTTCTTACCTGAAAGTGTGCCGAGAACTTGATCAATAAAAGGCAATGGAAAATAATCGCACAGTGTGGCCTTGTTTAATTCTCTATAGTCGACACAGTTTCACCATTTTCTATTCTTCTTTGGGACTACTACCAGAGGTGACACCCACTTGCTCTAAAAAATGGGGTAAACGAAATCTATGGCCAAGAGTTTTTGAAGCTCATCTTTAAAAATATCCTTTAATGTTGGGTTCATCCGCCTTTGCAGTTTCTAAACAAGTCTCATTTCTTTGTTTGTGTAAATATGATGGGTGCAAGTGTTTGGATGTATACCTCTCATATCCAAGTAATCCCATGCAAATGCTCCGGTTTTTTCTCGAACCATACTCATCAGTTGCTACTTTTGTTCTACAGTCAATCCTATGCCAATATATAGAATTTTCCCTTCAAATATTTCCACAAGTTCTGTGGTGAGCTCCTGGATTCCTTCCATGGCTGCAAATGAGGTGAAGACAGCTGGATGGCAGGTTTCCTAAAACTCATCACTAAACACATGCTGATAACCATTAAATGTGATGGGATAATTGATGTAAGAACTATTAGCTAGAAACTGCTGCAAAAGATGCTCATTAGAGTGTTTTTAGAGACCTCTGGACTGTTCTAATGTTAATAATGGAAACATGCAGTCTTCGTCTCCATAAGGACTTTTGATCCATACTAGTACTTCGGTGGCTATTTGAGCAGGTGGAAAGATGGACAATGTTTGATTGTGAGATCCATTCGAAATGGTCATTTCCCCTTTTTTTCATCCAATGATGACAGTTGCAATTTCAAGCTATGGCCTTCCCAGGACAGCAGGGTGTCCAGGTCTAGAGGTTTTTGGAAAAATGACTACAAAGTCTATAGGATATTGCCAGGAGGAAATAGTGACTACTATATCTTCCAAGGATCCTATTGGTTTGACAACACATTTATCTGCCATCTCTAAAAGGATAGGGGTGGGTTTCAATCCAGGTAGCTGTAGTGATGTCATTGTTTCATAAGTCATTGCATTTATAGCAACCCCTAAATCTACAAGAGTGTTTGGCAGAAGCACTCCATTTATTTTGATAGTGATGATGGGATTTCTAGGGTCACTGTATTTGGCAGGCATGTCTGAAATCATTGTGGACATTTGAAACATAATTTTGACATTATGGTTTTTATGCCCTTTTCTCCCTGGTTTCTTGATGCAGAGACCCTTGATAATTTTAGAGTATATAGGGATGTCTCGGATTGCTTGTAAAAGTGGTATTTTAATACAAACATTCCTAAGCTCATTTTCCAAGTCATATTCAAGCGGGACCTCTTTTTTCCTTACTATTAATCTCTCTGGGTATGGTGGTTCAATCAACTCTTTTTCTGTTGTTTGCTGGTTTTAATTTTGTGAATGTTTTTCATATGACGAGGAGGGCACCTCCTCTTGAATAACCACAGTCAATTTCCCTTTATTCACTGTTTTTCCTGACCGCAACTGGATTTCATTCATAGGAATGGCCATGATCATGTATGTAGGGAAGGGCTGTATGTTTATGTTTTCAACAGGTTGAGGTGTCCTATTGTGATTTGGGTTAGGTACGGGTTGTGCAGGCAAAAGTGTAGGACATGGTGGGTTTACATTAGCTGGTGCTTGCGAGGGTGATGTGTTAGTAGGCATAGGTAGAAATTGATGCATAGCAGGTTTCGTGTTAGCAGGCACTGGTAATAACTAATGAAGAGGATGCGAAAACTGCTTAGTTTGTTGATACATGTTGGGATTATATGCCTGCTGATAGGTTTGCATGGTTGTATTGTATGAAGTACTTAGCATTTCGGATAAGGAGTGTATAATTTGGATTGGGGTTGATAGCTAGTGGTATAAGGGCTCATTCTCTAATTCTGGTTCCAGGCAGTACTTTCAGCACCCTAAGGGGGGCTAGGATGCAGGAAAGTTCCAAGGTTAGGTTTGGCTATACCCTTGAAAATTTGGGTCTGGGAGCAAACTCTGACTCTGACCTCTCCAGGTGGGTCTCTTGGCTGTCTGTGCTTGGTCAAGGGTTTCGGTATTACCTTTGTAAATGGCCTGTAGACCACAAAGTGATGGGAACTTCTCAGTTTGGTGCTCTAGAGTGCAGATTCCACAGACTTCATAGAATTTAGAGGACATTCCCTCTTTGCATGTTTCTGTCTACACTTGGGACAAAAGACTGCCATAGATGCTTTTTTGGCCTCATGCTTTTGGTTGATTTTCATGGTGTCAAGTTGGTTGCTAATTGTATTCAAGATGTCAGTTTTGAAATTTCCTAATAGGTTTCCCAGTTCAACCCTAGTGACAGTATTAGCCACATCTTTCTTCTGCACATAGTCTCGAGAATTGTCTCTAGGCTCACGAAGCTTTTTACCTACTTTAGCTTGGCTCCTAGAGTAGGTGCAACAAAGGTTAATGACTTCAACAAAGGATTTCTTGTAAATGTCCCCACCACTAAGCAACTTTAATGTCTATATACAATCATCTCTTAGCCCTTTTAAGAACACTATTTTGATGATTTTTAAATCTAGGGTATTTCCACGGGATTTATGAAAGTTGTATAGGAACCTCTCAAGATACTCCTATAGGTTTTCATCTTCAGTTTGCTGCATCCTAAGGATATCACTGATGTCCCTACTCTTACAGAAGTCTTGATATTTTTTTAGAAAGGTTGACCTCATGTCATCCCGTGTGTATATGGTATGTTGCCCTAGATTCATGAATCAGCTAAGGGTTACGTCTTTTAACGTGGTGGGAAACAATTTGTGTTTGTGTGCATTGTCATAATAGTTATAGCTACAACATAAGATATCAAACTCGAAAAGGAAAGAATTGGGATCTTCGGATGATTTACTGTAGAATAGTGGTAGAGATGCCATCGGAATGTTCTTCATATTAATGTCGTGAGTTACATCCAGAATAGGGAACCCGAAAGTAACTTCTTCCTCTTCTTCTTCCTAGTTTCCCCCAAGTAGGTTAATATTCCTTCTAGGGCCTTCTCCTTCCTCTTAGCACTCGTGATTGTGTCTGTCTTCACCCCTTGCATGCTCCATATTTGCGATAGGTACCTGCTGGGGTTTTCTGATTATGGTGTGGATCTGGGGTGTTGGAACATGGTAGATATTGGTTGATTGCTCGTCCACGAGGTCTGGTTGTTCCACAGGGTCTTCTACGGGGTTGTAAAAGATGATTTGCTAAATGATCATTCCTTCTCGATCAAATAATTCCTGATCCAGAACCACGTTAACATCAACACTTCCTCCTTCTTGTCTTAGACCTGCATATCGATTAGCAGAAGTTAAAATAGGTGTATTGATTGATCCAAAAGTTGTAGGAGATTTAGAATTTGAAATAAATCTACCTTTTCTATCCCTAGGTCTACCTGTACTCTTATGCATAAAGATGAAGGAAATAGAAATTCAAGAATAAACAATGATCAGTTAGACTTTGGAGCAACTCCACAAAAGTGGATGCTTGGCTCTTCACTCACATCTTACCCTACTCTCTCTGCTCTTTGACAGTTCTGTAGGTTCTTGAAACTCAAATGATAGTGATTATTTGAATAAGAAATGGCAATTTCCCCAACAACAATGCCAAAATGTTGAGAGTTTAATTTGTCAGATTAAATCCCCTAAGATTAATTGTAACCATGCGGTTCGTAAGTATGAATTTCCTTGCGCTCCCTCTGTTCAGGCTATGTCAGAGTTTAATTGTTTCCTTATTAATGATTTATGAAAGAAATAATCGCAAATATTATCATCTAATTAGCAAACCCAACTATCAAATTTTACCTAAAATCTTCACAAATCCCAATATTCAAATCTGCGCTTAACTGAGTATTCCTAGCAGAAATGAACTTCTATTCACACCAAACCCTAATCAAACTTGGCATGCTCGTCCTAGGCTCTATATGAAAAATCACTCGATCACTTTCAACATGAATTCTATAATGACAATTCTTTGAAAGAAATCAAACAACCCTATGGTAATCACCTCTCAGCTTATTAAACCATTGATGCCACAATCATTCGTTACCAGAGCAAATAATGATAAATAATCTATGACAATCCAATTTCTAATTCAATGAGTGACCTATCCTGTTAATGCTTCAATCAATCAATTATTCTATGCTTAAGGGTTTATGTTCAGATCAAGTGTTAAGGTTCAAGTATCAATTGGAGGAATTACTCTGTTTTGATCTATTCTGATGTTTTGTATTCAATGGATTACTTACATAATTCTAATAAAATGAGAGCAACCATGATACTTATCTCACTTGATGTTCGGCTATCAAATCTAAGACTATACCTAATTCTTTGCTATAATCAAAATAAATCCCTACCTGTTGCTGCTGTAAGACATAACAATGATCTATTCATGGGGTAAACACCCTAATATATGAACTGAGAAATAATTCATTCCAAGGAGATTGCCTTTTGCACGAAAGTGAGGATGATCATTTCGTTTTACCACCGGTATTAGTAATTAAATGAAAAAAGATGTTGAATGGTGACTATGGAATGGATCTTTTGAAATCGTCCCTGTAATGTTTATACCAATTTACAATGCCTCAATCTGCAATAAAACAAGCCAAAATAATTAGTGCAACCTAGACATTCTCGTATTTAAGCTATCAATTCAACAATTCAATTGAGTTCATTATGTCTTTCGAATGATCTAGCTAGTTTCATCCTAATTTCAAATGCCTCTGTAACACTATAATTGGGATTAACTTAAATCGATTCTTGTCAATAAAAAAAAGGTTAATTTAAAGGAAGGGGACAAGCCTGTCTGATTCAATCAAAATCATTCTCCATCTATAACTACTCAAAAGATTAAGGGCTCAGATATTCACTATGGGTGAAAATTCAAATATATTGATGAATATGCAATGCGTTTCAAGCGAAGGAAACGAAACTACAGGGTGGCTTTGGTTCGAAGGGCACGATATCACACTGGAATTCAATTGCAACTCAGAAAATGACAAAGACTTTGTAAGAATAACCAATAATAAATTAACCAATAATAATTCACACAACAAAACTGTAAATGAAAAGGATATTAAGCAAATCTAAGGTTGCAGTGTCACTGTTGTTTCAAATACAAATAATCCCAGATGGGTGGGCTTGACCACACCTAGGGTTGGACAACTCACAGTAGCTTAATTTATTCGATGCACAGTTAAAACATAAACTTCATTCCATCAACGCTAGTTGAAAACCGCATTTGAAAATGGTTTTAATTTTGCTAGGGTCTACCTTAACACCTTCATGAGATACAATATGACCTAGATATTCCACTTCTTGTACTCCAAAGAAACATTTGGAGCTTTTTGCATATAATTATTTCTCCTCCAATAGTTTGAGCACCCTGTCAACCTGTTGAACATGATCCTTCCGAGATTTGTTGTAGATTACTATATCATCAAAAAATACTAACACAAATTTTCTTAGGAAAGGTTTGAAAATGGAATTCATCAAACCTTGAAATGTATAAGGTGCATTGGTAAGCTCAAAAGGCATCACCAAAAATTCATAATGGCGCTCATGAGTTCTAAATGTTGTTTTCAGAATGTCTTCAGTCTCCAGTATGATTTGATGATATCGTGAATGAATATCCAACTTGGTGAAGTAAATTGATCCATTCAATTCATCCGATAATTCATCAATGACAGGAATGGGAAATTTATCTTTAATAGTGAGGTTTTTGAGCTCTCTATAATTTGGACACATGCACCATAATCAATCCTTCTTTTGAACCAATACTATTGGAGTAGAGAAAGAACTTTGACTAGGTTGAATTATACCAGCCTCTAGCATTTCTTCAACCATACATTCAATTTCACTCTTTTGGGCATAGGGATATCTGTAAGGCCTGATGTTTGGAGAAACACTTCTTGGAATCAAATGAATAGCATGATCATGATCACGAATAGGTGGGAGGCCTTTGGGAGTCTCAAATACCTTGGAATGATTGTCTAAGGCTTTTTGGAGATTTGGAGAAATAGAAGATTTTGATGTGGGAACCTCTAGCGAGCATAATTGTGCAATTGCACCTCATTGTTCTTTCTTTAGAAGCTTTATCATTCTGTTAGAGCTTATTATCTTTCCTGGTTTCCCTACGATACCCCTTAATTCAACTTCCTTTCCTTCTGAATAAAATTTCATGAAAAGTTCTTGAAAATTAAAAGCTATTGTACCCAAGGATTGTAGCCATTGGAACCCTAGTACAACATAAACACCACCCATTGGAATGGAAAGAATTGGGCTATTCAATACATATTCTCCCATGGATAGCTTGATATTATGGCACTTTCCAAAGAAATTTATGGTTCCTCCACTTGCAACCATCACTTGAAACTCTAGTGCTGGATATAGGAAGAAATTCAATTCCCTGGCTATCTTACAATGAATAAAGTTATGGGTACTTATCGAATCAATCAACACTATTACCTTTTTCTTATTGATATGTCCTTCTATCTTGATAGTTTGAGGAGCGGCAATTCTGGCCAGTGCATTACAAGATATGGTCAGATTCATTTATTATTTATCTAGGGTTTGTTCCTTGTGTATATCCTCTTCTTTTGATGTTTCTTGTTTGTTTTCTTCCTCCTCTTCACAATCTATGTAAAATAATTTCTTCTTAGCATACTTATGACATTTAGTATATTTTCTATGACAACTGTAACAAAGCCCTTTTGCTCTTTTTTCTTCCAATTTTTGTGGTGTCAACCTTGTAGATTGTGGAAGGCTAGGGGAAACAACACTTCCATCCTTATAATGGTGAGTGCTAGGCTTCCTTGTTGCCATAATTTTTCTTTCCATTTTTTTTGCCAACCTGAATGCCTTCTCCAATGAATCAGGTTCCCAAAGGTGAACTTCATGTTGGATGTTATCCTTTAAAGTCCCTATGAACACATAAATCCTATGCTCCTCTGGAATATATTTTACCTGTATATGCAGTTTTTGGAAGTCCTCAATGTGCTCCATCATTGAACCCTTTTGTTTGAGATTTATCAATTGGCTAAAAAAAGTGTTGCATTTTTGAATCCTCATAAAGTGCTGTCGTTTCATCCGTAAAAATTTCCCAAGTGACAATTTGTTTACAAGAAAAAATCCATCGATACCATACATTTGATTTGGTTCCAAATATAAATTTGCAATGTGTACCTTTTGTGTGTTTTGCACATTATGGAGATCGAAATATTGCTCCATCTATAGTATCCATGTTACGGGATCCTTGCCATCAAACTTCCTCATGTTGATCTTTGGAACATGGTGGGTCTTCAATCTAATGTTAGAGTCTATGAAATCATCATTACTATTTATTTTGTTCACATCATGAGTTTCCTTTAATACCCTTTCGCCATTAGTAAGCATTCTCTTGTAGAAAATTTGTCAAATCTTTCTTCAAATCTTCCATTTTGCCTTTAAGTTTTTATTCTAAACCATCCATCTTAGCTTCTATGCCTTTCTTTAAACCATCCATCTTAGCTTCCAAACCTTCATCTTAGCTTCCACGTCATTCATCTTAGCTTCCACGTCATTCATCATAGCTTCTACGCCTTTCTTTAAACCATCCATCTTAGCTTCCACGCCTTCTTTTAAACCATCCATTTTAGCTTTCATGCCATCCATCTTTAGCTTCCACGTCTTTCTTTAAACCATCCATCTTAGCTTCTGTTACTTTTTGTGAGAGTCAATTTTTTTGCACTTGGTCTCGTAATTTTAATATATCATGTTTCATTTCTTCCTCTTCTTCATGAGTCATGCTAGAGTTTTCAGGATGCTTAGTCGGTGTTTCCATTTTATCTCTTCAGGGAATCAATTAATGATAATTATGCTTCACTATGACTTTTTAATTCCTTCAAACTAATTTTTCAAACCAAACTTATGCAAAATTAAAAAAAAAACTACACACCTTTTTTCACTTTGTAGGAGCTTGATATTGTATCTGATGTATCTCTGAAATATCAGATATCCAAGGTCTAAAATTGCGAATTGTGGTAGCCCTCTAAATACTCTTTCCAAAACCACAAGTCCGTTTGAAATTGGATTCTCCAAGAAAGCATTATACCTAATCTTCCAAGATGTCCTGATTATATACTTTTTTTTCAGTAGAGCGAACTTGTACAAAGTTTCACATTTCATTGTTTCAAATTTCGGACCTGAAAATGATGTACAGAAAACTACAGTTTGTCCTCTTTTTGCAACTTCTTACAAAATTTCAATCTGATACTCAGAGAGACAACTATGATGATTTTACTTAGGTCACCTGTTTGGGATGTAATTCGATAAACTGCAAAAACCTAACTTCCTTGGATCATATCTTCGAAAATATAGCAAGACAAAATCTGAAATTTGGACCCAAGGATCATAGAGATTTCATCTCAGATGGGTTTTGTTTTAGTTCTAAAATGTTGGAGAAACAATGTTATAGAAAAAATTCCACAATGCCCTGTTTTTGAGCAACGAAACCCTAGAATCTAAACCTCTGATACCAAATATTATGAAACCAACTCACAAAAAGATAGAAAAGATAGATCAACAACTTAGAAATCAGCCGCTTCAAGGGGTGTCACACGGAATGAGTCGAGGTTGTGGACAAGATCGACCTTCCTAGTATATAAAGATATCTAGTGACAAGCAAGCCAATCAAAAACTATCTTTCTCTAAATATGCAATCAAACACAAAGGCAAACAAGTGTTTTAGGCCTACCTTGGGTCCAATGCAAGTTTGTGGAAGCCTCGCTCCCTCGCTCGAAATGATCTTCCTTGAAGTGTAAGTCTGCAAACACAAACAAGCAAACAAATTAAAAAGCACCTGAAAAGCCAATATCATAAAGCATATTCATCATAATGATCAAGGAGATTATGAAACAAACCACATAAGACAATTTTTTGAGAAAAATGAATCTGATTGTATTAATTCAAATGAAAGAAGAACTTTACAACCTGTGCCTTGATTCTGTATGAGCTCCTCCCAGGGTTCGACAAGAAGTCTCCTCTACTTTGACAAGTTTCACTCACTTCCCAATGAAACCAAAAGGTATGTGATCTCTCCTCTCAAGTTTAACTAGGAAGTCCCAATTCCATTAGCATTTATCCTCAAAAAATGTTCAGCTTCTAACCTCTTCAGCAACTGACCCAATGCCTTAATTTATAGTGCAATGGAGGGAAGTTACTAGGTCCTCCTTCAAAGGGATAAAGCCCTCCTTCAAAGGGATAGCTCCTCCTATCAAGGGATTAACTCCTTCTCTTTTGGGATGCACGAACCACCTTGGAGCAAACAATCCACGTCAAAATCCCTTCTAGAAACATCTAGAATTAACCCAAAGTGAGTTTTTTAGAATAAACTTGCGCCTTTTTGACTTTTACAGGGGTACGCACCCACCCCTTTACAGACAGAGTGTGCAGATACGCAGGTAATATGAACAAAGAGTGCGGGCCCACAGGAAAAAGTGAGAGAAAGTGCGAAACCAGAGTTTTATTGATTTTTAATGTCTTTCTCTCATTTGCAAAGCTTGACATGAAGAGCTAATGTCTAAGACTTGCTTAGGAGGCCAGTATAAGTGATGATAGACCCATACTGATTGCAAATAGTCATGGTGATGATATATTTGTGTAACAGATTTCCCCCTAAAGTGCGAACTTTGTAGTAGATGAGGATTTCATTTATCATTTAGGAAGAGTGAAGTACTTTATCATTTCGAGGATCATCTTGTGGAGAGCCCGGTTGGAACCTGTAAAAACATTCAAAGGCAAAATAATATATATAAAATATATATATATATTAATATAAAATATAATATATATTATATATATATTATATATATATATATATATATATTATATATATGAGATCATATCATCGCTGAGGTAGGCATTCCCATACTCAGATCAAAACTAACTACTGCTCTGATATAGGAACGGTCTTGTAATACATCCAAGTAAAAAACCGAATTAGAATACATAAAATTGATTTCTTTGGGTAATTTTTGAGTTAGTTAGGTTTTTACAAACCTTTGTGCGGGGTACGCACCCTCTTGTTAGGGACAGTGCGTGAGGCCCGCAGCTTGACTTCACGGCAGGTGCGTACCCTCGACTTTTTTCCCATTGGAAAAAAATTGGGGTACGCGGGTCCCCTGTGGTAAACCCGTGGGCCCCTGCGCATGGGTTTTGAAACCTAAAAACCTCCTAAAAATAAAAATCAACCCCTAAAAAACAATTTCAAACAGATAGAAATGAAGAGTAGAATGATGTGGATTACTTGGAGGAGACGACGTTCGATTCCGACGGACAAATTTTCCGCAATCTTCACGGGAAGTTTCTGGTCAAAAGCTCTTTTTTCTCACCCAAATCTCAAATGGTAAAAAGTCCTTTTTATAAGTTTTTTGAGTAAATAAATTGCAAATTTGTTTATGTTTCACTTTGAAAAGGTGTTTTTTACGACATTTTTACCCATTTTAAACAGGTATGAGTAATTTTTGAGTTTTTGTTCAGGATAACGGATTTTTCAGGCGAAATCAGTCATTTTCAACGAAAAAACATTAGAGTCACCTTTAAGCTCTTTTCTGACTCCTAAAATATGAAAAGATTGTCGAGTTTTTCTTTTTAAGCTCGTTAAAACGGAACTAAAAAGACGGTCCTCTTACAACCCTTTCCTAACTGTAAAAACACGAAAAGATTGCCAGGTTTTTGTCATTTCAAATTCGATATTGGTCATAAAACGACGTGCCGTTGATCACTTTTTTACTTTTTCGGATCAGAGGCACTAATTACGAAAAGTACTCCTTGGTCGTAAAAGATCAAGCGGTTCTCTCAAGTATTATTTTATACTTTTTCGGGCTTGGGAGACACAAATTTACGAAAAAGGTCAATCTTGGAGTCTTCTTAAGTTTTTTAAGACTCTCTAAAAATGAAAAACGCCGAGTTTCTCCTATATTGGACTCGTTAAATTTCAACAGTAAAGTACCTGTTCAATTACAAACAGGAACGGACCACTCCTTCTTAGGGTTCGAATTTAAACTAAGTTGGACTCATCCAAAGGATTAGTTTATAATCAAGCACACATTATCCTCCTCGGAGTCACCATTTTGTCACACGGAATGAGTCGAGGTTGCGGACAAGATCGACCTTCCTAGTATCTAAAGATATCTGGTGACAAGCAATCCAATAAAAATCTATCTTTCTCTAAATATGCATTAAAAAACAAAGGCAAACAGGTGTTTTAGGCCTACCTTGGGTCCAATGCAAGTTTGTGGAAGCCTCGCTCCCTCGCTCGAAATGAGCTTCCTTGAAGTGTAAGTCTGCAAACACAAACAAGCAAACAAATTGAAAAGCACCTGAAAAGCCAATATCATAAAGCATATTCATCATAATGATCAAGGAGATTATGAAACAAACCACATAAGACAATTTGTTGAGAAAAATGAATCTGATTGTATTAATTCAAATGAAAGAAGAACTTTACAGCCTGTGCCTTGATGCTGTACAAGCGCCCATATTTCATCCACAACTACCCATGAATTAATCCCTATAGCATAATTGGCGACTTCAGTGGGGAATAATACTTACTTCCCAATTTTGATCTTTTAATTTCCCAGATTTCTCTTTCTTTCCAGGCCTTCCTGTTCTTCTTGGTTGCCATTCCGACCACTCAAGATGCTTCATGACCTCCTTTGTTGAGCATAGCCTTTGATCAGACCCTGAATGACACTTTTTAGAGTCTCTACCTTTATAATGCACCCTAGATATGCAGTCCATTGACTTATAACACCTCCTAGGCTCTTGGACAGAGCGTTAGTCCTGCCATTAATGCTTTGTATCCTCTTTTGAGAAGAGTTAGTCAACCATTATCTTAATATCCACCCTGTTCTGTGGATTGCTAGGTTGGGAGGTTGCTTATAGTTTGTTTTAGGGATTTGCAACTGTGCACTATGTTTGGTTGCTTGCTTCTATAATCATTTTTCTTTTTAGGAAAACAAATTAAGTGCATTTATTTTTCAGGAAAAGAAAATGAAAAAATTGTTTAAACAAATTTATGTTTTAATTGGTTTGATTATGTATATATATTAGGTTAGTTTCTAGAGAGTATTGAATGTATGCATTTTGCGCATATGTTTACTTCAGTGGATGCATGGTACTGAATTGATGTGCACATAACTCTTTCCTTATAGAAATAGTTCTTCATTGAATTGAAATCGAAAAGCATATTTTTTGCATGGTTTGAGTCAGAGTCTCTTAAAAATCCATACACCAACACCCTCTACGAAGACATTAGGAGTAATTGTAAATGTACATTTGGGCAAATCTCTCTTTTAGCCATTGTGATCCTGGGTTTCATCTCCAACTAACTGTGGTTATCATATAGAGTCATATCCCTTGACTACTTATTGATTGACTTTTAGTATTGTTTGATTTTTAGGTGCTGGTTTTTTATCAGTGAGACTATAATAAATATCACTTTAAATTTTTTTGATAAAATATATCGGCCACCGTGGCTACATATGACCCTCTTCGTCAATCTAGATGACAAAAAGGTCTTCCTCCACTAACCCTGGAGGATCATTTGAGCCTTGGTGATCCGGATTCTCCCTCTTTCGAAAATCAGTCTCCAATGTCTAACACTGAATCACACAACACTTCCCAAGACACCATACTACTTGAGGACTTCTTTAACAAAGGAGTTGTATCTCCTTATAATCCTCCCCTCACCAATCCTCTTGGACTAGTGTTGATTCATATAGCACATGTACTTTCCATGTCTTCGTCAAAACCGACATCCGAAAGTCCTTTGATGATTAATGGGTAATGGTATTTTGTGGACAATTTTGGTCCACCATCACTTCCCTTGCTTATAATCAGTAATACATAACTAACTAGTTACTCTGATATCCAGACTATACCTAGTCCGAGCAACCTAGTTACACCTACTATGAGTGAAACCCAATGAATCCTAGCTTCTGCCCCTTTTGTTTCTTCTCCTAGACCTTCGGCTACCGCTCCTAGTAGCGCAGTTAGCATGGCTACCTTCAGTAACCATTTTGGTTGGAATCCTTTGCTAAGTTCAAACCCCCAAGCTCAGGTGCTTGGGGGAAATGCTCCCAACTTGTACATACCGGTGGGGGGCATTAATATCCCCCCTCCACCTATAGGACAACCTGGATCATCATTGATTGACTTAACTCCCCCAAGTGGACCCTATTATAGTGTCATTCATGTAGCTACAATAAAATATATAGCTAGTGGAATCCCTTAACCCTGTCCTAATCCATCTATTTGGGCACCCCTTCCTCAACCTCATTTGAGTCAAGTGGTCACTTTTTATCCTAGGGGCAACCAATATTTCCCCCTCAAACTAATATACCTTGTGGAACGCCACATTATATGACTATTCCACCACAACAAGGAGGTTATTATCACATGAATCCTATGTATCCTCTTGGAAAAAACATTATGGGAGGACCCCAGGGTTCTTCAACTCATTCTTCATCACACTGGTCAGACTTGGGGGAACTTAACACATTTCCTTTTCTAGAAACACTTGATATCCCTGATCTGTATAAGCCAATTATTGACCCCATCTATCATAACTTACATTGGTCCCCAATCCCGCACAAGATACCTACCAACATCCCAAAGTTTGAATGGAAACAAGGGGATGATTCAGGTACACATGTCATAACCTATCATCTATGGTGTGTATCGAACTCCATGGTGGATGACAATATCCAGCTTAGGCTCTTCCTCCACACCCTTACTGGCAATGCTTACAAGCGGTACATTTGGTTACCACATGTGTCAATGAATACCTTTGGTGCCTTGGCAATGGAATTGTTACAACACTTTCATCTTACTATCCTCTACGAAACCAGAACAAAACTTCTTACTAGCTTGCACAAAGACACCTCCACCCAGATCTATAATCACATCTATGAATGGAGACATAGGCAAAGGCTTGTCAAGGCCCCCATTCTGGATTACCTGTTAGCATATTGGTGTTTCAAATCACCTCTTCCTCAAATTTCCAAGGATTTTGCGTTAGGTGGTGCGGTCATGGAATACCAATCCACTCATCATGCCCAACATTTAAATCTGATTTACTCTTAGTTTTACATGCTATACAATGTAATCCCCCGTGTCTCTTGAACTTCCAATGCTCCTGCTACTCAGAAACCGAGTGTGCACATTTACGGTCTCACTGACCCTCCCTTTGGGGTTGTTGTAAAACAACTTAGGAGGCACATGGCATAGTTGTCTGTCGATACCACTTCTTCTACCCAATTGGTTTCTCTTCCAACCACTGCGATAAACTCTATTTAGTCTAGACAAAAACCTAGTGGAAAGAACACAAAGAACAAGAAAAATACCTTTACTTTTGAAGAGTAGCCTGGTACAGAACACAACCCCAAATAGAAGGCTGCTACCAAATATGACAGTGGAAAGGAAAAAGTTGTCAAGTTCCCTTGCACAATTTGTGTAGAGGACCACATGACACAAAAATGTCCTCGTCTTCAAGAATGCATGAATCTTCTTGCTCAAAATGACACTGGCCAGACCCCAACAATCCTAAAAAACCCTTTTCCTAGTCAGCAACAACATCTTATTTTGAACCTAGTGCAACCAAAATTCAAACCATCCTTCCTCTAGTGAAGGATCATCAACTATTTGCACCTTTGGAACGTTGATCTTCAAATGTGAGCCAAAACTTATGGAACTCAAGTTGTTAACTCTCTAGATGTTACCTCGAGTTCAATCCACCATTTCCTAACGATTTTCATATTGAAAGGCTTGTTGTTGATCTTGTGATCCACCCCCTAAAGGAGTATTTCATCGCACAACACACAATACTATTGCACGTGCTTCCTAGAACTATAGTATTGTAGAGTATTTGGCGTAAGCAGTGTCAACCATGTCTGCACTCGAAGTGTTGCAAACATCTCCAACACAAGGAAAAGCCTTTCTTTGAACCATTGGTGGAGTTTATCCTTAGGATTTCATGCTAGCAATTTTCGACATGGATAAATGTTATCCCCATCATTCCCACTAACTTGCATTTTGGGTGCAGGCTATTTTGAAGACGCTTCGACCTGTGTCATTCCAATTCATGTTGGCCCGCCGTGGTTTCTCCCATCATCACTCTGCCATTGAATTCACTTAGAGTGTTCGATGGCCACACTTTCATCCTGAAAGGATACCTTCCCAGCTATCCCATCACTCTGAGTGGGAAAATGGTAATGGTGGATATTGAAGTCATAGATCATCATCTCGACTATAATCTGCTTTTGGGCCACAATTAGACCTATGCCATGATTGCCACTATTTCTTTGGTCTTCCGACTCATCCTCTTTCCATTAGAAGGGAAAATAGTTAAAGTGGACCATTTGTTCTTCTGTACCCCAGATTACTCCCCAATGCCTAGCGACACCATGCCCTTAGTGGGTGGCATACCTAACTCTTTTGTCAGTGTTGGTACTGGTCTTTTCAAGGGTTCCTCCTTGATGGGTTTCCTTCCTCTCCCACCACCCGAGGTTCCATAGATGGTTTCTATGGTCTCCCCCATTCCTCATGACCAAACTGATCCTTGGATCCTTGTTTTGGGGAATTTAACATCTACAGATAAATACTAATTCACTAGACAAGTAGTTGTGCCTAGAACAACAGTTTAAAGTGTTTTAGACTTTCCCTATAAGAAATAGATAACAAGAGAGGATAGAAGGCCTACCTGTAGTTCCTCTTTCCTCTCGTCTCCCTTATATTGATTCCTTCACTCCTTCCCATACTTAATCCGCTTGAAAAGTACCCTGTAAACACAACAGAAAATGAAAACTGATCAAAGCATATGATCCATTGAATATAAATGAAAGGAATTGGAAGCAATTCATACATATAAGCAATATGAAAGAACACAACATATGGAAACATGTGCAAACACTTTATTAGATAGAATAAGGAATTACAACCATCAACGTATGATTCAAAGTCATTCCTCCAGCTTGGATCCCATCCACATCACATCAAAAGAAATACAAGCTTGTGGCATCACATCATTTGCTCCAAAGTCAAGTATCATAACAATATTATCTCCTTACAATTCAACATAATCCAGCCCCTGATCACTTAGATGAGTGGTAAATTTATAGGAAGACGAAGGAGGTTTTGTTATTAATGGTGACATTGAATGGCCTTATACTTAGAATTAGTTCCATGGAGGAAGGGATGAGAGGATAGGATGCTCCATAACTCATTCCTCATCCATTTTTGAGCTCATAGGAGTTGATAAGACAGGGAAAATTCTAGATGGATCCAAAGGATAAGAATATTCTCCAAACCCTATGCGAATTTCACACATTCCCACCCAATGCAGGTGAATGGAAGCCTAAGTGATCTGTAGAGCATCCTGGCAGTGGACTCAACTACTCTGCAGCACACCTTCATAAGGGCTTACCTACGTTGGTCCCTCTAGAGGCAATTTTTGGATGTCTTCAAGTCATGAAATTGTCTGGGAAGGAGGCATTCAAAGGGTTGACTTGTTTAGGGCATGAAAAAACTGAATTTAGGCTTTGATGAGTCCTAGAACACTGATCTAATTGTTGGGATTTGATGTGCCCAAATGGATCCGTAACAGTTTCCCCCTAAAGCATGAAGTCGGAAAAATGCCAATGTTGAATGGAATTCTTTACAATGTGATGAGTAGGTATCGAAGTGGAATGTGACCCACATCAATTACAATAGATATATCATGATATTTGATTTTACATGAATTGTTAAGGGAAGGCATACCCATGCTCATCTTATAAACTTTCATTACATGTACATAAAGAGTCGTCTATAGATATAGACCCATGATCAGAATGACTATCAATGTAAACCCATTGAACATATGATTTAGTACTCCTGATATCACATCCTGGATGTATGAAACTGGATCCGAGGTCTTCAATATCATTCAACTGTTCGCTCAAGTATGAGTCTAACCATGTGAATATGTGATCTGAAGTCGAACATGGGAAGACACCATCTGATTACTAGCCAATGATGTAAGTTGTTAACAGATGCGAGAGAAATCACCGATAATGATAATGATCCTCAAGGTACTGTAGTAAATTCTGCATGGTGTGAATGGGTGATTTGATGTTGAACACCATACAAAGTCTTTTGGTTGAAGGCCATTGATGTATGCCTATCACCGAAAGCGAGAAACCTGCCATTGAGGTACTGGATGGGCATTTCTAAGTCGAATTCTTGGATAATGAGTTGATGTCGACAAGAAGCAACTCATCGCAGGAGGGCCTTAATGTATCCCACATCAACGACACAAAAAAAATATAGTGATTTTAGAGATGGAATTAGAATAATGACACAAGGTTCAGGAATGACGCTCATGAAAATGAAGGTTTATGGTACTGGAAAAGATGGATTTTCACTGAATGACTTCTCTTGAACATGTTGGAAACACTAAAGTGAATTGGTAGCATTGACCCAAAACAAAGTGATGGATGGTATGATAGACCAATGGTGTTGTCATGCGGAAAGAGTTATTTTTGCTAACAAAACTAACCTCCCTAGGAGTCTAACACTCTCTAGTGACAAACAAGACAATTAAGAGCAATCCTTCTCTAAACATACATTATTCTATGAGAAACCAAGTGTTTTTCAATCCTACCTCAAGTCCAACACTTGTTGTAGCAGTCCAGCCTCGTCGATCCAGATAAGCTCCTCCTTCACTTTGAAACCTACATACACTAACAATCAAACGAGTACATAACACCTGAATATTCCATAAAACAAAGCATATTCAACATATAGACCAATGAGTATATGAAACAATTCATTAACAACAAATCATTGAGAAGAATGGACTTATTTGTATTAAGGAAACAAAAAAGAAACCATTACAAGCTGAGCCTTGGTGTTGTGCAAGTTCCTCCCAGGGTCCAGCAAGAGTTTTCCTCTACTTTGACAAGCTCACCCACTTCCAAATGAAACAAGAAAGGATGGTAATCTCTCCTCACAAGCTTACAATGGAAGTCTTAATTCCAGCAGCATCTACCCTTTGGAATGTTCAGCTTTCAACTTCCCCTCCTTTGGCCCAATGCCTGTATTTATAGTGTTCTAGAGGAA
>APFE030423091.1:0-12112 GCA_000404065.3 Pinus taeda | reverse complement strand
CTTGGTGTGATCCAGGTGTGCTGGAGCATACCCGTTTTTGAGATAATAAATGGTGTCAGCGTATAAAGATTCTATATCGTTTAGGCTTACCTCATACGTTTGTACTTCCTCAGATGAGCTTTCAGGAATCTGAGATGCTCCAACCAACATTTTGCAGAAGCCTTGGCCTCTCACAATGCTTGTTGGTTTGATTTCAAGGTCGTATTCTTGTAAAGCAGTGATCCAATTCTCTCTTTTTTCACCCACATCTTTCTGTATTAAAAGATTTCTTACCGCTGGAAATGGTACTATGACCTTGGTATGGGTTTTAAGTAAGAAAGGTCTAAAATATTTGATCGCTTTGAAAATAGCGTATGCCTGTTTCTCTACGTCTGAATAGTTGAGTTCAGCACCCTGTAAATTAGAGCTAAAAAATGCGATTAGAGCTTCTGCTTTCTCTTGATTTGCTTGAGTTAGAATCACGGCATATGATTTTTCTGAGGCGAATGTGTATAAGATAAAAGATTCTGAAAAATTTGGGGTTGCTAAAGACGGAGCATTAATGATAGCTTGTTTGATCAGATTGAAGGCTTCATGCTCATCTAGACCCCATTTGAAATTTGAATTCTTTTTTATCATGGTTTGCAAAGGAGAAACAATTCTTGAAAAATCTGGGGACAAATCTTTTCACAAAATTGATTTGACCAAGAAAAGATTGCATGGCCTTTTTATTGTGAGGTAGAGATATTTCGGGAATTTCTTTGATTCTATCAGGTTCAATGTGAATACCAGATTTTGATACTATGAATCCTAGAAGCTTTCCTTCACTTAATGCGAAAAAAGATTTCTTTGGGTTAAGTGAAATTCCATACCTTAAACATCGTTGAAAGATTTGTTTCAAGTCTCTGAGATGGTCGCTTCGCTTCTTAGAGTACACTATTATATCATCCAAATAAATCACTATGGCTTTATTGACTAAACCCTTGAATGCGATGTCCATAGCTCTTTGAAACGTAGCGCCGGCATTGATCAAACCGAATGCCATCTTCCGATATGCGTATGCGCCCCATTTGGTTCGGAACGTGGTTTTTAACTGATCATCGGGATGTACTAGCACTTGGTTGTATCCTGAAAATCCATCGAAAAGAGACATTAGTTCTGAGCCGGCTACTGCCTGTAATATTTGCTCCATTATAGGGAGGGGAAAATTGTCTTTTTGACAGGCTTTGTTGAGATTTCGAAAATCAATGCAGATTCTAATATCTTCGCTTTTCTTTCTAACGGGTACCATATTGGAGACCCATTTGGAATGTCTGACGGGGAAAATTATCGTGGCCTTTAATAACTTATTCAGCTCAGCCTTTATTTGGTTTTCTAGATTGGGGTGGATTTTTCTGAGTTTCTGCTAGACAATTTTTTCATTGTCAAGCATAGGGATAGTATGTTGGATAATGGAAGTGTCGTATGTCTTCAGCTCATCGTAATTCCAGGCGAAAACATTTTTGTATTGTCTCAAAAGACGAATGTATGCTAGTTTTTATTCAGGGGCTAGGTCGTGGCCTAGATTAACGTTTTGTGGTTTATCATCGGTTCCCAGGTTTACTGATTTGTAGTTCAGAGTTGAACTGTAGAGCTTAGAATTAGTAGACCTTTTAAACTGACTTTTCAAATCGTATAAGTCTTCCAACTTAACCACCGATTTAGGTATAGCATTACCAGTGCTATTTTGTTGTATTTGTCGATCATGGTGGTCTTCGTCAATTATTTGATTGGAGTAGGATCCTTCAGAGGTGAGGAAATTTACAATATCAGGATCGTCATTGAATACTCTCCAGTTTGTAATGTTGTCAAGGATGGACGATCTAAAGATTAATTCTATCGAGAATCTATCTGGACTAAAATCTTCGGAGGGAATGAGTCTAGAGGCTACGTTGGCTAAAAGGTCTATGCTTGCATTTTGAATTCTTGGGATTGAGAAAATATTGAATGCTATGAAATGCTCAGTTAGATCCTGCACTAGAGATTGATAGTGTTTCAAATGACTTGATGGGCAATGTATGGTGTTATGTACCTGTTTGACCACAATCTGAGAGTCTCCAAAGACTTGAAGGTACTTGACATTCAACCCGATTGCTTTGTATAGGCCCTGCACCAAGGCCTCATATTCTACTGTATTGTTTGTGCAATCAAATTCAAGTCTGCACGTAAGCATTGTCTTGTTCCCTTCTGGACTAATCAAAACGCATCCTGCTCCTGCTCCTTCGTTAGATTTAGAGCCATCAAAATACAGTTTCCAAAACAAAGATGTATTTATAGGTTCTTCTACAAAATTAACGCACTTTGAATTATCAGTTCAGGAAAAATTTTTGACTTGGGACACAATTGAATTTTCTAAGGAAGGTGATGTATGAGCATTGAAATTGCCGAGGAAAGAATCTATCGAGTAATTGCCTATGATGCTACTGTGGTATGCTATTGCTTCATTTTCTCCCTCCAATTTTGTTACTATGTATTTCTAGTGTAACTCTCGTTCAACCTTTATTTGATTTGGTTTACCATTGTATGGTAACCACATGTGCGACCAGTTGGTTGAAAAGTATCCACAGAGTTTTTCGGACCAATCCCTGCTAAGAATTAGGCTCTAGAATTCAGGGATATCAGCTACTAGAATGTCGATAACCTGACATACCTTGGGGTTAGACGACAATCTTATGGTGACTTGATTAAGTTCACCAATCACTTCGACCTGAGACCGATCAAGTTGAACTACGCGCACTGCGGATTTTTGTGGTTGAACGTTTAACTTGGCACATATTGATCTGGGTAAAATATTTGTTGAAGCTCCAGAATCTACCAAACAATTGTGCATGTTTTTATTGAAGATTTCATAAGTGAGAAAAAAGGGGGGAGTGTGAGATCTTGATCTTCCTCCAATCAAGGTGATGTCATTTGGATCGATCTTATTGGTCGTGTTGATTGGGGGTCTTCCCATGTTGTGCGTAGCTATAGCTGTAGGCAAAGATGTAGTAGGTACGACGTGTAATTCTTTCATCATTATTTTCTGTTGATGTTTCAATTTTCTCAATTCATAAAGAGTGATATTAGCCCTAGTCTTTTTCATGTCATTGATAATATTGTAGTCCATTTCATCCGACACTATTAGTGTTCTTGATGGAGGTGTTTGATCTGGTTGGACTGGGCTAGATTGAGTCGCCTTAGCGGTCGTTTTCTTTGTTGCGACTTTTTCTTTTACTGTAGGGATCGTGCCCTTCTGCTTAGGGGTAGTTTGGGGAGGATCAAGTTGGTTTTTGCTTCGTGTGCTAACCGGAAATGCTTCTTGATCCTCTTCTTGTGGGAGGATGAAATCCACATTCCTTGTAGTTCCACAACTTCTTCATCATCGGTTTGTCCTTCAATGGTTCTCTCCTCTTCTTCCTCTTCTTCGGATTCGACGTTTGAAATAGCGTTGGGTGGTTTCGTATCCATTGAAGGGCCTCCTTTAAAATTTCTATAGGGCTTTTTCGAAGAAGTTTCTGCCACTTGTTTCTTTATGTCGATCATCTCATTGGACATGGTTTTTAATACTTTCTGTAACCCTTCCAAATCGAAAGGGTCTTTTGTCTGTTTCTTCTTGGGGTCTTCCTTGAAAGAGGTCTTTTTGGACTTACATTCTTCTATCGCAGATCTCTTTTCTAAAGCTACAACACGTCTCTCTACCGCTATGGCTTCTGTCAGATTTTCGACTAAAGTTGTTTTATTCGCCCTATCTACGAAGACTGCTAGATTTGATGGTAAGGCTGTGATATACCACTCACATCACACTTCTTCGCTAGGTTGGGAAGTAGCGGGGATTTTGTTGAGGATCTTATTGAAACGCAAATTGAAATCTTTGATGGGTTCTTTGGTTTCGGCTTTGAGATTGGATAGGTCATTGATTAACGTTTCCGTTGATCTATCGTCACCAAATTTGGTGAGGAATTGACTTTGAAAGATGTCCCAGCTTGTTATAGACCTAGAAGGTAACGAAAAGTACCACGACCCAGCTGTTCCTTGCATCGTATAGGGAAAAATCCGTACCACAGAATCTTCATTGGTAACTCCATTGAGATTGACAGAGAGCATGAAATTGTTAATGTGCTCTTCGGCTAGCATGCCTGTTTCTGGGTTGAATTTGGGTAGCCATTTCTCAGGATGGGGCGGTATTTGGCTCAGGGGTGGAGGCATAAAAACCGCTCCAGGATTGTTCCACGGAGCTTGAGCCATTCTTGAGCTACTGGTAATTGCAAGTGTAGGAGATGATCCTTGAGGTTTTGAAGATGCAGATAATATGATCTTGGATGATTGGGGAAGAGGGGTTGTGGAAGGTGGATGAGTGATTTGGAATGGAGATGTGGGTGGTTGACTTCGCAGTGAAGGGGTTGAGATGGATGATGTAGATGAGAGAGTTTCACCGTCAGAGTGCAGTGATGTTTTCCTTGCTCTTTTTCTAGCGGGAAGAGGGAGTTTGGTTGGCTGGATGCCAAATTTTCCTCTCTTTAACCTGGTTAGGGGATGAGCGGGATTGTATTGCGAAGTCACGCTGCTTTGAGATTTATCAGACCCTATTGAAAAAATAGAAAATCCCTGGAGTTTATGAATGAGAGTTTGAACTTCAGGGGGTTCGATGGTAGGCTGGTCTAAAATATTAGAGTATGCAACAACAGTTATTATTCGACCGACTTGGGATTCTGATTTTAAATTTTCTAACGAAGTCGGAGGAGTTGATGAGGGTGATTTACTCTCAGAATGGTATTTAGATTTTGATTTAGGTGCCATTCATAGTCAGGCCCTCCTTCTAGTGCCAAATATGTTGAAGCCCCGAAAATCGGGTCGACAACAAGGGGGATACCCACCCGGTCCGGACCTTGGTTGGCAGCTCCTTATCCGTTTGGTATAGCGGGTCCGACTGGGGGTGACGGGACCAGTTTCCCGACCTTGGGTGTGTGTGTGTGTGTGTAGAGCTAGAACTATGCTAACCTAATGAAAATTCAAAGTAAATCTAATTTAGACTCTCTAAACTAACACTATGCTATTGTAACCTAATAAGAAACAATACACCTAATCTACACTAACCCGGGGTGTATTCCTTGCTATTATGCGATCTAAAAAGATTTTGAATAATAACTGGTAATAAAGATCATTCAGCTATCATAAGAATAGAAATCATTAAAGATAAACTATTTTGCATAAGAAGTTAGGCAAAATAGTTATGAGCAACATATCGCATAATAAGTTACTTATATGTCAGATACAAAAGATACGGCTCCACCGTACAAAAGTGCCAAATGGTAACCCATACACTCGTACAATGACATATAAACAACTGAAATTATAAATCACTTAAAGAACATAAGCAGAAATAGCCAAGAGATAAAAGTACCATTTGTGACTGGTTCCACTCACAAGCTTCAAGCAACAATGATTTATCTCTGCTTGTTCTAACATCCACTAAGAGTACAAAAGTGCAACATCAGTAGCAGATATCAAAAATGCAAGTAAAGATAAATTCTGATCCATCAATTCATCAAAACCTCCTCTGAGGGTGCAGAAGTGCATGTTCTGAGGATAAGTTTTTGACAAATCTACGGACCCTTCTCTAAATGCATGAGAGGGGTTTAAATACTGATAACTAATTAACTTGATTACATAAATTTGGGATCCGGTTTTCAAATGACCGTCCCTCTGATAAAGCAAATTATTTCTAAAATTAAATCTAACTTTGAACTATTTCTGTCTTTGCTCCTTTAGCACTGTGAGTGTGCAGCATTCGACCGAGAGGGGTCGGTTGGTTGCCTTTCCCTTTGTGTGTGTTACAAAAATAGGAGTAACAAGGGTCGGCACCAACTCTTCGATCAGATATTTTAAGAGAATCTCCTGCCGACTAAATGTATACTTGGTAATAACTCGAATTTTTCTCGAATTGGACCTGCTTTTGCTATTTTGGTTTTCTGTCTTTGTTAATGACTTGATGAGTCAGAAGACTTTACTTCCCGAGCAATTCTCTGGATTGGAAACTGCCTTTGCTCTCCATTCTGGGCTTTTCTGTCGTGCAAGCTTCATGTATCTTTAACTCTGAGCTTCAGATGGCCTATTGTATGTGGTTCCTGCTTCTGAAGGAGCCTCTTCTGTGGCCTTTAAACATCGACGCTTTCCTCTTTTCCTTAGATGTTTCCTGCACAAGAAAAATTACTCCATTTTATCTCCTGTTTTATAGTTGCGTGAAGGAAAAGCATAAATAAAAAATAAAGTTTGATATGAAAGCTTCAGATGTTGCGTGTGTATAATCATGACATTCAAAGTGAACTGACTCTTCGAAAAACAAAAAGTGGTCATTCGTATGATCATTAATTTCTTTTTACATGCGCGCGCCTAACTCTGATTAAAGGACAACTTTCCTTTGAATGTTGTGCTGAGCAAGATCTCGTGCTTCGTCGCAGATCGCAGATCGCATATTAGTATTACAGCGTTGTGATACCGCGATATCGGATCATCGCAGATCGCAGATTGTGGATTAGAGATCGCAAATCGCAAATCACACATCGCGGATATTAGTCATTGCATCTTACTCAATGTGGCTGCTGCGATATGCGATGTCGCACATCGGCCATCGGGGATTTCTTAAGTCTCTCTTGTTAAGAGCACTCATGATAAATGCGATGCGATGAGTTTAGCGTCGCTTTTTTGTGGTTTGATAAGCTTATAACAAGAAGTGTTTCCTTTTCTTTGCTGCGATAAGATTTTAAGGAAAAACAAAAAATATTCAAGGGGATTTTTGATGAATTTTTTACTAAGGGTCCCCCATTTGCTCGGGGTTGTTGCTAACACCAAACAAAAGAGGGGGTTGTTGGTGACCACAACACAAACTTAAGTTATACCCAGATCAGAACATTTACATAACATTTCATGTGTCAGTATACAAAGCTAGACTTAACAAGATCAAACCGTATAGAGATGATTCTTTCAAGCCATTAGATCCCGATCTATCCTTAGATCTTGTTTTCCATCAATCGTTGAGATTCCTCCTTAGCTCAGATAAAGCAAAGCATCATGAACCCATAACCTACATATTGGATCTCATACTTAATTAGATATTCAAGATTTTCTCAATGCCCATGCCTAATGATCTTCTCCTCTTTTTATAGTCTTAGGCTTTACTCAATACCATGATCCAAAACCATAAATAATCAATACCTTGGACCAAATACTTGGGTTCAACATTTTAGCCGCAATACCAAGGACCAAAACCATAGGTTCAAATATGTCGGACTAAATACCATGGACCAAACATAAGCTTTTCCACATGTACATGCTTTTCTGTGCACGAACGTGCGTGTATATGCATACGCGACTTTTGGTCAGCAATCCCACGTGTATACGCGCCTTTGTATATAGTGAACCTACATATATACTTTTCTCTCTTCATTCTTGTAGTTTGATCATCAATTATTTGCTACTGACCTGCTGCACTATGATCTGTCATCTGTGTGAGTTGTCATCAAGGAAAACACTTGTATCATATGCCAACAGTTCATGTGGAAGAACAACAATGGCAGATATGGAAGACCATGCTGAAGGAAGTGATGAAAATCAGGTAAATGAGGAACAGTCCACTTTCGGATTCCCGATTGTGAATCCTAATATACAAGTGCAAATGAAAAATATTTCACCATGAGCTCTTCCTCATTTCTATGGTAAGGTACATGAAGATCTAGACTCTTTCTTATTTGAGTTTGATATTTTGTGTAGAATTTATGATTACTCATCTGATGCCCAAAAGTTAAAGTTGTTTCCTGCAACTCTCAAGGGCACAACACTCCACTGGTTCATGGGACTAGGAGGAAACACTATAAATTCTTGGGAGAAAATGAAGAGAGTGTTTTTATCTAAATATCAGGAATATTGTAAAACTAGAGATATTTAATATGAAATCTTTACTATTGTGCAAAATAATGATGAGATGCTAGAGGACTACTTGGAGAGATTATTGTACATCCTCCAAAGGTCAAAGCACAAATTTGATCTGTACCATTAGAACCTTGTTCTTACATGGGCTTACTAATGATGCTAGTAATAATTTAAATCTGTTCGGACAACGAGATATTGCTCAAAAAACTTTTGATCAGATATGTGACTTGTGCAGGAAATTCTCGAGGAACCAATATAGTTCTGGTAAACGAATTGAGAAGGAAAATCGAATCTACTGATGCTATGATTATTAAATTAGAAAACAAAATGGACAATATGAAAATTGAAATAATGAATATTGTTAGTAAACAAATAGACTCTTTGAAGTTTCAAGAAAAACTTGTAGAAGAGCAAGAGATATTGTTTATTGTCTATCCTAGATGTAGAACAAAGCATCCTTTAAGAGAATGTCCTCTAGATATTAAAGAAACTAATAAATGTCCAATTTGTATAGATAACCATGCTACAGACAAATGTCCCTCCAGACCTTGGCTGAAAGCTGTACTTGAAGGGGGACAACCTGAAGCCGAATCATTGCATGCTATGGGAGCACGAAGAAATTAGCCTCAGGTAAGTGCAGGTATGGTTCCTGAACCTCCACCACATTTTTTTGGTTATAATGCACACTCATATTCCTATCCTAACACTGGTCACTCTCAGCATTGGAAACATGGGAATCAATATCAATATGGACAACCCTCCCAATCTTTCCAACAAGGATGGACAGGGCCAACCATTCATATCATTCACATGATTCCTATCTTGCACCTATCCAATCATACCCTCCTACATATGCACCTTACCCAATTCCTCAACCATCATTACCTTAGCTGAGTCAACCTATGCCACCATTATTTTTACCTCCACCATTTTGACCTTCTCAGTTGCCTGCTCAACCTTTACCCAACCCCAATAATAAAGTGGTACAAATGATCCATTCTATGACCCCCCTTTCTTCATCCAGATTTCAGACTATGCCAGTTGGAGTCAGTGATCTCTAATTGAGATCAAGGAAGGTAGTAACCTCATAAAATCAAACGCAACCCATGGTGATTATCGATGAGAAAGGAGAGGAGGAAACTCTTGACCATTCTGAAAAAGATGACACCATTCAGCCTATCCCTGTACATTCTGAGCCCTTGTCATCTTCTTCCAACCGACCTCCCAATCCACAGAGGTTAGTTGTGGATAAGAAAGACCCCATTCCTGAGTCTAGCCTGGCTTTTGAGCTTATGAATCTTTTCATAAGGGTACATTTGCTCCAAGCTATCAAAGAGATCCCCATCTGTACAAAAATCATTAGGGAACTCTGTCTCAAGAATCCAGGAAGGTGAAGGTTGGAACCCTAAACTATTCAATTTGTTGGTAGAGCAACAAAGTTAATGACGGGGTGTATGCACATGGAAAAATATACCGACCCTGGAAACCATATTGCCTTTGTTAAGATAGGTGATGTTCTTGTCTCCAATGTACTTATAGACCTAGGGGTAGCCATTAATGTTATGACCAAGAAAACCATGGATCAACTTGGATTGGTCCATATTCTTCCTACTCCCATTGTGCTTGTTACAGCTGATGCTTATATCAGATGTCGTTCTAGTGATATGTATATTTCTCATGGAGATTCCAGAAAGAAAGTCACCTTATATCCACCTGCTAGATCCATTCAGGAGCTCCGAGACACTTTATGGTTAGACTACAGTAGTTATGAGGAGACTCATTGTGTTTCCTTGATACATCAAAACGTTGAGTCCTCACAAGAGGGCGAGATTCAAGAATTCCTGAACAATCTAGACACCATGCCTAATTTCAAGTCATTAAGTCAGATTTTTAGTCTGGATTTTTAGGAAGCATATGACTCACTACCTCCATCATCACCATATCTAGCGACACCTTTGTGTACTCTTGAGCCTGATACTACTCTTGTTGACATTAGTCTAGGTAAATCCTTGTATATCAGTTCAGACTTGGATCCTTCTCAGGAAGAGCAGCTTGTGAATTTGTTGTGAAACCATCTCGATGCCTTTGCATGGGGTTATGAAGATATGAAAGGAATCCCTCCTGAAACTTGTACACACCATATCTATATTCAGGATGGAGCCCGACCTATCCGACAACCCTAAAGGCGAATGAACCCAGCTCTAAGAGACGTTGTAAGGGAAGAATTGCAAAAAATCTTAGATGTTGATTTTATCTATCCCATTTATGATAGCCAATGGGTATCTCCATTAGTATTGGTCCCAAAGAAAGATGGGAGATGGCACATTTGTATTGACTACAGAGAATTGAATAAAGTCACTCTCAAAGATTACTTCCCCCTTCCTTTCATCGATTAGGGACTCGATACCCTTTAGCGGATATAACTAGATACAAATAACACCTGACGATCAAGAAAAAACCAATTTTACACGTCCATGGGGTACATTTGCTTACTGAGTGCTTCCCTTTGGACTATGTAATGCCCTAGCTACCTTTCAAAGGGCAGTCTTGGCTATTTTTGCGGACCTTGAATGCGTAGAAATCTATATGGATGACTTCTCTGTGTTTGGTGATTCATTTCAAGAAGCCCTCAAGAATTTAGAAAAAGTGCTTCTTCGCTACCAAGAAGCTCATCTCGCCTTGAGTGACAAGAAATGTAGATTAATGTGCAAGGTGAGAGTGGTTCTTGGCCATCTTATTTCCAATAAAGGCATCCAAGTTGACCCTACAAAAATAGAAGTCATTTTGAGTCTTCCTATACCCAAAACGCAAAGGGAAGTGAGAGTTTTTCTAGGTCATGCAGGCTACTATAGGAGATTCATTGAGAATTTCTCAAGGATAGCTACTTCCCTTTTCTAGCTTTTGGCTAAAGATAGTGATTTTTCATGGTCCACAGCTTGCCAACAATCCTTTGAGACATTGAAGGAAAAATTAGTCCAGGCACAAGTTTTGAGAGGACCAAACTAGTCCCTACCATTCCATATTTCCTCTGATGCCTCAGATACTATTATTGGTGCAACTTTAGGACAAGAAGAAGACAAACAATCTTATGCTATTTATTTCATTAGTAAAAATTTGTCACCCGCTGAACTCAATTATACGGTTACTGAGAAAGATTTTTTAGCTATAATTTTTTTCTATTAATAAATTCAGACATTATATTACAAGATATGAAGTCTTTGTACATACTGACCATTCCGCAATAAGATATTTGATGAATAAGCCATTAACTAGTGGTAGAGTGATTAGGTGGTTGCTATTATTACAGGAATTTAATATTACTATTGTTGATAGACCAAGAAAATCAAATGTCGTAGCAAATTATCTTTCAAGATTAAATAATCTTGGTGAAGCAATTCCTGTTAATGATGATTTTCTTAACGAACATCTTTTTGTTGTGTCAAAAAAATCCCCATGGTTTGCTAACATAGATAACTATTTAGTCACCAGAAAATTACCACCTCACTTATCTGCCCATGAAAAGCGGAATATCATTCAGAAAAGTGTTGCATATTCCTGGATCCAAGGAGACCTATTTTACACCGGAGCAGATCTCATTATCCATAGATGTGTAAGAGAGGAAGAAGTGTTTGATATCTTAAAATCTTCCCATGGTGAACCTTGTGGGGGTCACTTCGCCGATAAGCGGACTACACACAAAGTGTTACGAGCTAGCTATTTTTGGCCTTCCTTGTTCAAGGATGCCAAATAATATGTCAAGCGGTATGATAGCTGTCAGCAAATTGGCCAGCCTAATCAAACCAATGAAATGCCTTTATGTCCTAAGGTTATGATTGAGCCTTTTGAAAAATGGGCCATTGATTTTGTAGGACCAATAAATCCAGCATCATCAAATAAAAAGCATATTTTGGTTTGTACAAATTTTGTTACAAAATGGGTAGGAGATTGTTGATGCCTCGAAAATCGCTGCAACAACATTGGGGAAACCACCCGGTCCGGACCTTAGTACAACTCCTTTTCTGTTTGGGGTAGTGGCTCCGACTGGGGATAATGGGACCAGTTTCCCAGAAATAGATAAATAGGATGAATGAATGGTTTATAGATTACACTAGCGGTGAGCGAAAGGCTAAAACTATTGACAGAAATATAAAGAGATGAAACTATCCCGGGAATCTATTGAGCTCTAAAG
>APFE030423089.1:0-15551 GCA_000404065.3 Pinus taeda | reverse complement strand
CATCCCCCTCCTCCTCCCCATCCTAAGAAGAATGATGATCGATGATATTAATTTGTTGATCTTTAAAGGAATTGGATCAGAGGAGCTAGAGAAGTTTTGGTTCTTATGCGAAGCAGTAAGGACTATGAAGTAGGTCCATGATGAAAATGTGAAAAAGGCACAACTCACCACATCATTCAATCATGAAGCATTAAATTGGTATATGAAATATTCAAGAAACAAGATCATGTCTTACACAAACATTAAATCATCATTGGTAAAATAATTCAGGAAACCAAAATCTGAGTTGCAGTTTATCAGAGAACTAAAGGAGATAAATCAGAGGTCGACTGAGTCAGTGTGGGTATTTGATCAAAGGTTCAAGGTATTGTTGGATCAGGTGAGCTTCGATATAGTTCCACAGTAGCAGAAGGAATGGTTTATAGCTACGCCATTGACACACATTAGATTACCTTTGACATAACACAAAATAGAGTCTCAAGACAAATCTTTCGAGTTTTTAATGAAGTTAGAAGCTTCGTCGATAGGTGATACAAATATACGTATGCAGAAGATACAAAGTCAAGTAGAAAATTTGACTTTATAGTTACAGGACATGAAGAAGAGTAAAGAATTTTGTGAAGAGGACTGGTGTACAAAATGTAAAGCGTAAGGTCACTCTAAAGAGAAATGTCCTATTTTCATAAATTACATAGCTAGTGGAGAACCTAATACTTTGAATCCTAGATCTAGTTTATGGTGTGAGATATTAATAACTAGAGGTGAAGATAGCTCTAAAGATTTCTATTTGATACAAAAATACGTGCAAACTGCAAAGAACTTATTTTGCAAGTTCTGTAAATTAGTGGGGCATGATGAAAATAACTCTCAAGCCTATGAATTAATGATGGATCATGGTGCTGATACATATAGCTTGCAAGTTGAAGAACAAGGATATGAAGAAAGTGGATGATGCGGTGGCTAAGGTGGTTATCTAGGATGAGGTTGAGGTAGCAGAGCTCGCTGAGGTTGAGGTCATATTATTTATTATAATTGTGGCTACGCATGTCACTTCACAAGAGATTATCAGAATCTGACTACGACCTGTAAGTATTATAAAGCATTTGATCATGTCATTGAAGAGTGTTTGATACTTATAACAAAAATCAAAGAAAAGAAGAATCCACAGCTGACCCATAACATCTAGATGAACCTCACATTAACATTGTAACAATAAGTGGAGCAATGGCGAGGAATGACAAAGAAGATGGGAAGAAGGTAGTTGAAGATACATGGGTTAGAAAGACTACAAAGAAAGAACCAATGTTCGATATTCACAAGGAAAAATAAGTCTTTATGGAGGTGAAGTGAAGCTTTATGGATGCAGGAGCTTCAACATCTAGTGTGCAACTCAAAAAGAAGAATAACGACACATAATAGCAGTCACGCCACAAGATATGGACCAAGGTGTTTAAAAATATTTTCTACAAACTTGCATGAAGTTGTTGAGAAACCATAAAGTTGTAGAAGGACTGTAGGAATTGATAGAATGCTATGCATCTAGGGAAGAACCATGGAGTGAAATGTCCAAATTAAATAATTTATATAGACAAAATAGGACTGAAAAAGAAATGAGGCTTAGTGCACAAATAGGAGAATATGATATGGACCATGTTATTTTAGATCTTGGATCTGAAGCTAATGTCTTGATGAAGAAAACATAGGAACTAATGGCTAAATTGAAGTTGAAATGGTCACTTATTCAGTTGAGAATGATGAATCAATATAAGATTGTTCATCTAGGAATATTATCAGGCATTATAGTCAACATTGAAGGGGTGCGCACTACTGCAAATTTTAAGGTAATAGAAATTGTGGATGATAGTAACCCCTATCCTTTATTATTTGGACTGGATTGGGAATTTTCGAACATGGCTATAATCAACTTAAAGAAAAGGCAAATGATATTTGAAAGAAACAATACGAGAGTGATTGTTCCATTAGATCCATCAAAAGGAGCACAATATATTGAACATGTTAAAGAGGAGTATAGCGCAGTTGATATAGATAACATCTATCAAGTGAAAAAAGAAGAAGAAGAATGGATCCATCCCAGTGCAGATGGAAAGTTGAGTTGGGAGAATGATATCTCCTATGCTTCAAATTCAAAAGAAGAATTAGAAAATTGGCAAAACATATTACATGATGTGTCTACAAGGCGATGTGAAAGAATGACTAAATCACTTCATTGTATAACCTCTGATGTATGTAATTTTCCTTACTATGATGGTTTGGGTGATATAAATATTTTTTCTTAAAAAATATGAAGAACAGGTACCATAATCTCAAATATTATTAGCCCTGGAAGTAGCCCTAAGAGCTGCTCCTGCTAGATTGTGGGGTAGGCATAAGAATAATATAGGAACTTGGAAATAATGTCAAAGGTTGATATGGGTAAGGTTTGGTCAAGTAGAAATAGAGATGATAGATAAATACAATGGTCAAACTAATCCTAGAGAGCATATCTAACTTTGCATGACCATATGGAAGGAAATTCCACAAGAATAATGGGTGCATGGGTTCATCCATACATTGGAGATAATTCCTCGAATATGGTATTTGGAAATAGAACTTCGACATGGTACTACGAGCTACACAAAGATAGTGGGTGGGTTTATATGAACATTTGGCTTTCAATATTACTACCCATATATAGATTCAGCCTTTTATATAGTTAAAAAGAATATTTTTGAGAATGAAATTCCACTCACTTGGCAGCCTGATTGGGTTGTGCAACTACAAAATGTACTAGAATGCTACAACATCACTATAGAAAAAGATGAATACCATCGCAATATTGATGTAGCAGAATATGAAGGTTATCAAGAAGTGAATGGACTTGAGATAGAAATGTTTGATATGAAAAACCCATTAAAAACAAAGAAGTTGAATATAGGGTCAGAAGATCAATCGAGGTTTCCAACCATAGGAGATTATTGTGATGAATACATAGTCAAAGAGATAACAGATATTTTGCATGAATATCAGTAGTTATTCTCCACTAATTTCTTAGATATGAAAGGAATAATAAGAGACTTGGAATTTATGAAGAGTCCTTTGAATCCTGATGTGAAGCCAGTTAAATGAAGGCCTTATAAAGTGAATCCAAAATACAAAGAAAAAGTGAAGAGAGAACTTGAGAAAATGATAGCAGCTAGAATCATTGAACCTATGGAAGAATCAAAGTGGGTAAGTCCCATGGTAGTAAAATAAAAGAAAACACAGGGTGAAAGCATGATCTGTGTTGATTTAACGAATGTAAATGATGCATGTCTCATGATCCATTCCCTACTTGTTTCATTGATGAATTATTGGACAGTGTAGGAGATTAGGAAGGTTATTCATTTATAGATGGATTTTTAGGATACCACCACATTATAATTGCACCAAAGGATCAACTTAAGACCACTTTTTCTACAAAATGGGGTTCATATCAATATACAGTGATGCCTTTTCCATTGAAGAATGCCACTGCCATATTTTCAAGAGTATTGGTTGCAAATTTCAAAGAATATATGCACAAGTTTTTGGAAGTATACTTCGATGGTTAGATAGTGTTTGGGTTATTAAATAAACATTTTTCCAGCTTAAGGCTGATAGTCGAAACATGCAGGCAGTATACAATTTCTCTGAATATCAAGAAGTGTATATTTTGTGCACCTTTTGGTATATTGCTAGGACACATTGTTTGTAAGCAAGGATTGATGGTGGATCCAGCGAAGATCGCTATCATTGTGAATTTACCTCCACCAAAGATAGTTAGGAAGGTTCGCACCACACTAGGACATACAAGATATTATAGAAAGTTTATCACAGGATATGCGCATATCACTGCGTTGATGAAAAAAATGTTGAAGAAAGATGTATAATTCCTATGGAACGAAGAGTGTCAAAAGAGCCTTGATACACTAAAAGAAAAGATGGTAGCTACACCTATATTGGTTTTCCCATAATGGAATAAAGAATTTCATGTTCATGTGGATGCTTAACACATAGCTTTAGGAGTGGTATTGGCAAAACCCGGTGCAGGGGAAATATATCACCCCGTAGCTTTTGCAAGTAGGAAACTATCTAAAGTAGAGAAGAACTATACAACTACAGAAAGGGAAGGTATAGCTATGGTATATGCATTACAGAAGTCCAGGCATTATTTTTTGGGATCACATTTCAAGATGTTCACAGATCATTCTGCACTAAAATATTTGGTAGGCAAGCCTGTTTTAGGAGGAAAAATTTTCATATGGGTATTACTATTTCAAGAGTATGACTTTGAAGTTATTATTATGCTAGGAAGACTAAATGTTGGACCTAATAATCTGTCGAGGATAGAAACAAGAGAAGAACCAACAAATATAGAGGATGATCTTCCTAATGTGCAATTATTTTTTATTAGAGTAGTAGATGAGCACTTCATTGATATTATTTAGTTCTTAACCATAGGAATGAGCCCTTCATAATACACTATGCAGTAGAAGAAAGAGTTGGTGATTAAGGCAATATATTTTTCATTGATAGTAGTGCATTTTTATAAATCTGGTCCAGATGAAATATTGCACACGTATGATGCTAAGCACAAAAAACAAATAATTTTGACATAATCTGAATGGTGCAACTGGTAGACAATATGCAGGAAAGGCCACTGTGCTAAAAATATTAAGAGCATGGCTATGGTGGCCTACATTACACAAAGATGCAAAGGAATACTGTCAATCTTGGGATATCTACCAAAGAATAGTAAAACCTTGAAGAAGGGACGCAATGCCACTAGTACCACAAGTAACATTGCAAGCTTTTGAAAAATGTGCTATTGATTTTGTGGGACTGATCAATCCACCAAGGAAAAATACTGGTGCAAGGTATATAATCACTGCGACCGATTATTTGACTAGGTGTGTCGAAGCATAGCCTGTGAAGTATTGCTATGTAGAAACTACTGCGAAGTTCATATTTGTGTATATTTTGTCTAGATTTGGGTGTCCAAAGATATTGATGAGTGATCAAGGGTCACATTTCTTGAATCAAACCACTGAAGAACTAACTGAGGAATTTCAAGTTTACCACCAAAAGAGCACTCCTTATCATCCTCAGGCAAACAGAACTATGGAAGCATTCAATAAGATTCTAGAGAATGCACTCAAAAAAGTGTGCAATGTGAACATAAATGATTGGGATATTAGGATTCCAGTGGTGTTGTGGGCATATAGGACAAAATGCATGAAAATGATAGGACAAACACCTTTTAGGTTGATATATGAACAATAATAAATTATGTTGATGGAAAAAATTGTGCCAAGTTTAAGAATTGTAGCCTTCACAGACATGGAAGACTCCAATATAATGGAGTAATGATGGCACAATTACTTGCTTTGGAAGAAGACTAGTTTATAGTAGGGTTTCATCAACAAGTAAAAAAAGTGAGGGAGAAAGCCTAGCATGATAGACACATCAAGAATAAGACATTCTGGGAAGGAGATCTTGTACTTTTATATGATAGAAAATTCATGAATTTCGTAGGAAAATTTAAAACACAATGGTTAGGATCATATATCATCAAACACATCTTTGATGGTGGTGCAGTTCATATCATGAAGCTAAATGGTCAGATGATTTTAGGACAAGTGAATGGTAGTAGATTGAAGGTATACAGGGACGAATCTGTCCCTGGAGCTCCACACTATAGGATGAAAGGTGAAGGGTCTTAGTGCAACCTGTAGTTGAAAGTGGGCACTGCACTATAAACTACTCTACAGAAGGGAACTTCAACAAAGGAAGATTATTGCATGATATTTAGGAGTATGTCGAAGTCCAAAAGAACTTTCCAAAGGAATATTACTGTGTGATATTCAATATTATATCTAAGTCCGAAAGAACCGTGATGAAGGAAGGATTGTTGTGCCACAAGTGAATGTTCGTCAAATTTCATCAGAAATGAGACTGTTGGAATGAAAAAGTTGTCGTTAAAAGAAACTTGACATTAAAAGGAGCTAGAGAAACACATTTATGAAGCACAACTGGCCATATCTAGAACCATATCTGCATTAAACGAGAAATATCTAAGCTAATCATGGGGTTCAAAAATCAAATTCATTATAAAAGCCATGTCCCGCTCTATATTTTACACTTTTCTATCTGGAGAATTCAGTTTGAGAATTTGTGACCAAGTGTGAGATAAGTGTGCTTCTGTATGTCTGAGATAAGTTTCAAAGAGATTTATAGATAGTTTGCAGAGAAAGGGATACCAGACATCATGGAAGCCGAGACTGGTAAATCTACAGCATCAAGTGTACATGCGGCCCCAACGCATACAAGGTCACCGTGAAAACAGGTAGTCAGGGAAGAACAACAGAAAAGGAGGCAATAAAAGAGACCAACTAAAGCCTCTGGAGTAAAGCTAAGGACATACCCCAAAAATAAGGTGGAAAAAGAGAAGTGAACAAATACCAAGTAGGATAAGAAACATGCGCAGAAGATGAAGAAACCAATGCAGCGGAAAGAACCAAAGCAAATCCATGGTAGTGAGGAGGAAGATGAAATACACATGACAGAGATAGAGGGTGTAGATATTCCCTCTATGCTGACATCATATTTTCCACTAAGGAAGCCATGCATCAAGCTGATTAAAGATACCAATGACATGAAATTCGACACTTTCACACCATTGCTACCAGAAAGAGTGTCATTCGAAGGAGAATTTCTACAAAAAAATTATGCAGTTGAAAATGGAGGATTGGGAATTCAATGACCAAATTAAGTATCCACAGTTCGATCCAAGAAATTACCTACAACAGGTATACTATCTGAAGAGTGGAGTTGCAAGATTGGAGTGACACTAGTGGGCTCAGGGATTGCAAAGATCAGGCATGTTGAACATTTTAAATGTGCCACACTTTGGTAGAAGCACGTCTAACACAACCTGTGTTCGAAAATTGCTAGTATTAGTGTATGATGGATGCCTTTGGCTCGGGAAGAGGATCTTGATTGATGAAATATTAATACAAAGGATTACTAGACTTCCCTATCAAGGAAAGGACCCTGCCGAAGAGTTTGTTGGAAAAAAACAAGACAAGACAACACAAACCATGAAGGATAAGTATGGGATAATCAAGAAGTCACGAGTTTATGATATTAACTCCATTAGTGACCAAGGCATGTGCCTTGTTCCACAAATATTAGCCACATAAGTAATGATGAAGTGTAAAGAAAACAAAGTCCCTGCGGCCGTGGTTTCCTTAGTCGTGTAGTGCAACAATGGGGTTCAGTTCAACCGAGTCAGGTGTTTATGCAAGGAATTTTTGGAGGACCACCGAGAATCATAGGAAGATGGTAAGACATTTCACTATGTGTGGTTGATCTTTATCATCACACTAGTATCATGGTTGGAGTCGAAGGATTCAAAATTTCCTCCAGTCGAAGTAGATGTATGTGAAGTATTATGGTATGCCTCACTCTCGCATACCAAGGAGCAAGCCCACACAGAAGAAAACATGATATTCTTTGTATTTTGGACATGGACATGCACATGGTGGTGAATCAACATCCCAAGCTGTTACCAAGTTTGTACGATTAGTACTGCAATATAGCAAAGTTTAAGGTAGACTTTCACTGGGTATATGTGAAGGCTCGGAAGGATCCGATGGAGAAAAGGAATCCTCTTCCATATTTGGTCACTGGAAATGGCCTTCTCGACACAATACAACACTGATCAGCAGAGTGGATGACTCCAATCACAAAAGAAATCAAAGCAGAGAAGGACATCGCATCAGATGCGATCCTAAGTGGAAAGGATAAAGGAAAGGACACATAAGAGATAGAACAGGGTATCAAGGACCCTCTCAGTGATGAAGATCCATAAGAGGAATCAACATTCATCATCAAGAAAAGGATACCTACAACACCTATGATGAGTGCAAGGAAGAAACAAAAGGAAAACAAATATAAGGGCACAATACCACTTGTCCTTACTTATGGGGATATCGAAGAAATAGGTGATAATGTCCAAGAAGTAACAATAAAAACTTGGGACAGGATTGATAATCATTACAGAGTGATCTTAGGAGATGTTTAGCAAGGTATTATAGAGTTAAAGGCACTATCACAGACCACCAATCAACTAGAGAAGACGGGTCAACCACTATAGTCAAAGTGATGGATAGAAACAACATTTGGATTAAGGAATATGTAGATTCTAGTGGGAGCATTATATTTTCAATAAACCCAAGACAAAGAGTGATAAAAAGGGTAGGATTGTGTCAATATTAACATTTTTGCACTACCAACTCTGACATTGTATGAGTTCCACCAAGGTATAACAGTTGAACTGTAGGAGTGAGAATAACACACTTAGCTGTTAAATATTTAGGTGGAGAAGGAAAGATCTTCGCTAAAGAAGGAGCTCGATCATCTTATTAAGGAAAGGGATGGAGCATGCCAATGAAAACAAAAGATAGAGTAAGTCATCACAAAAAATTGTAGTATAGTTCAAGATGTAAAGGTGAGCAAAAAAGAGTCAATCGTAGAAAATGTCGAGAAGCTTGGCCTTGTAATAAGGGATTCAATGAATAAGCTCAAAGAAATAAAGTTTTAGTATGAAGTAAATATTACTGAGCTGCAGATGAGGCTCCAGCCAGTCATGCCACCAAAACTACATGAGAAAAGGGAAACAAATCCAAAATTTATATTGAAAGGCATCTCTGACATAGTGGCAGTCTTTGGCAAACTACTAGATGAAACTACACAAATTTAGGCCTCACTGTAGGAGGATCCAAACATTCAAAGGATTGAAGAGGAGCTCTAAATGATGTAGAATCAATTGGCATAACTCTGGGAAACTACAAAGACATTACCAATCTCGCAGAGGCTCACTAGAATCACTAAACGATAGACTCTTCAAAGGAAAATTGAAGACCTTCGGAGGAAGGAGCATATTTTTACAGAGAGGACTCAAGCGTGGTATGATGAGGCCCTCCAACTTTCATAAGAATTAAATGATAGGATCAAGGAGGTTTTACAAAGGGAGAAATAGGTGTTGCAAAATATCAATGCCCAAAAACAAAGGCAAGTCTATGGGAAGAAGTGCACCGAGAGGAGAAGTATGTAACATAAATATTTCAGTAGTATAATGCTCCCTATTTGAGCATTGCAACAAATATTTTGGGCACAATAGTTGAGTGACTCGGGACAAGTCACATGTGAGTGTTGGGGGCCTATTGGGTGCAGACAAACTTGGCTAGATTTTGGGCATATTCTGAGTAAGAATCCAAGTTTTTTGGAAAGGATGTTGCGGAGTATGGAGTGAACCGTCTAGTAGAGCAATGGAACACAACGAAGACCACACAATAGAGTCACTGTGAATCAATGAGGTTTTATAATGAAGCCCCTTATTTTTTGTAAAGGTATTAAAATTTGTAATTTTTTTTGTTTTGGGCCACAACCCCTTATATTTTGGAAACCATGGTATTAGGTGCATGGTAATGTAATGATGTAAATCCCTCATGTAATAGTATATATACGGATGAATAATAAAGAATAAGGTATCATCATAAGATTGAATTGGAACATATCTATGTTTATGTGATATTTTTGTGGTTTTTACTTTGGAGGAAGGACGAGGCCCCACAGATGTGTGCATGGAGGCTTGAGTCTGCAACTGAGTGCACAGACTGTCTGTAGCTTAGTGTGCTAACACCCTATAGCTCTGTGTGCAAGGAAGAATTGTTTGTTGTACCAAATTCATATTATAAACAAATTTCTTGGGGATGTAGTCCAACATTGGAAAGAACAGTGGTAAAATTTGTGTCCTAGTGTTCATTTTCTTATTATCTGCACTTTGTTTCAGTTGCATAGTTTATGAATGTTTATGTTATTCTTAAAATATTAATGTAACTCTGGAGAGTAATGTATAAGTGTGAAGTAGTTTATGAATAAAAGATACTATATAATAAGTAAAGCATAAAAAAAGAATACAACAGTGCCATAGTGCAATATCCTTTAGGATGTAGAAACCTAGTTCTATAACCTCCCATAATCACTTTGGGTGAGACTGCGATTTGCTTGCAGGTCATTGTTGAGAGGGCTAGTGGTTGAGGGTTTTGTTGGTGTGCAGTACACTTTGAACCAGGGTCCAACCCACTTAAGTAGACATTCATTTCAGAAAGGAGATCTTGTACTTTTATATGACAACAAATTCACAAAGTTCCTAGGAAAATTTAAAACACATTGGTTTAGAACACATTGGTGAGGTTCATCTCACGAAGATAAATGGTCAGACAATTCCAAGACAAGTGAATGTAGCAGATTGGAGGTATATAGGGACAAATCTCTCCTTGGAGCTCCACACTAAAGGATGAAAGGAGAAGAGTCTTAGTGCCACATGTAGTTGAAAGTGGGCACTGCACTATAAACTACTCTGTAGAAGGGAAGTTCGACAAAGGAAGATTACTACACGATATTTAGGAGTATGTGGAAGTCCGAAAGAAATTCACAAAAGGAATATTACTTCACGATATTCAAGAGTATGTCAAAGTTTGAAAGAACCATGAAGAAGGAAGGATTGTTGTGCCACAAGGGAAGGTTCATTGAATTTCACCATAAATATGTCTGTTGGAGAAACACATTTATGAAGCAAAATTGGCCTTATTTAGCACCATATTTGCATTAAATGAGAAATATATATGCCAACCATGGGGTTTGGAATTAAAATTCTTTATAAAAGCCATGTCTTGCTCCACATTTTACACTTTGCTATCTGGAGAATTCAATTTGAGAATTTGCGACCAACTGCGAGACAAGTGTGCTGCTATATGTTTGAGATAAGTTTCAAAGAGATTGCTAGAGAGTTTGTAGAGAAAGGGCTAGTAGACATCATGGAAGCCTAGACCGGTAAATTCACATCATCAAGTTCACCTATGGCTCCAACGCGCACAATGTCGGTGCAAAAAAAAAGAGCCACGGAAGAACATCCAAAAAGAAGACAAGAAAAGAGACCAATTGAAGCCTCTGGAGTAGAGCTAAGGATATCCTTGAGAAAGAAGGTGGAGAAAGATTAATGGAAAAATACCAAGAAAGGTACTAAACCTATGCAGAAGGCGAAGAAACTAGTTCAAAAGAAAGAACCAAAAAAAATCCATGACAATGAGGAGGAAGCTAAAATACACCAGATGGAGAAAAAGGGTGCAAAAATTCCCTTTGTGTAGCCACCATATTTTCCACCAAGGAAATTGAGTGCCAAGCTAGTTAAAGATACCAAAGACATGAAATTCGACACTTTCACATCGCTGCTACCAGAAAAAGTTCTATTTGAATGAGAATCGCTGGGAAAATTTCCAAAATTGAAGGTAGAGAATTGGGACTTCAATGACCAAAGTAAGTATCTGCAGCTCAAGCCAAGGAAGTACCTACAACATGTATACTATATGGAGAGTGGAGATACAAAGTTGGAGCCACACTATTGGGCTCATGGATTTCTAAGATCAGGGTTGTTGAACATGTTAAATGTGCCACACTTTGATAGAATCACGTCTAACATAGCCTGTGTTCGACAATTTCTAGTATTTGTGTATAATAGATGCATCTAGATGGGGAAGAGGACTTTGATTGATGAAACATTGATAAGAATGATTACTGGATGTTCTGATTAAGGAAAGGACCTCATAGAAGAGTTCATTGGAAAAGACCAAGACAAGGCAAAACAAACCATGAAGGACAAGTATTGGTTAATCAAGAAGTTGTGAGGTTATGATATTAACTCCATCAGTGACCAAGGGGTGTTCTTCGCTGCAAAAAAAATAGCTAGAAAGGTAATGAGGAAGTGCAGACAAAACAAAGTCCCCATAGTTACGATTTCCTTAGTGCGTAATGTAACAACGGGGTTCAGTTCAACTGGGTCGGGTATTTATGCAGGGAATTTTTAGAGGATTGCTAAGGAGCACAGGAAGAGGGTAACACATTTCACTATTCATGGTTGATCTTGATCATCACCTTGTCAGTATGGAAGGAGTGAGGATTCACAATTTCCTCTAGTTCAAACAGAGGTATGTGAAATGGCACGATATGCCTCACTCTGGTATACCAAGGAGCCAACACACGCACAAGAGAATAGGATCTTCTTTGTACTATTGGAAATGGACCTACAAATGGTGGTGAATCAACATTGTAGGCTATCACAAGGTTTATATGATCAATACCGCAATATAGAAGAGTTTAAGGAATAACTTTAGAGGGTATATGTAAAGGCTCGGAAGGATCTGATGGAGACATGGCATGCTCTCAAATATTTGGTCATCGAAACTAACCTTCTTGGCACAATACAACATTCATTAGCAGAGTGGATGAATCCAGCCATAGAAGACATCGGAGTAGAGAAGGACACCACACTTGATGTGGGTCCAAGTGGAAAGGATAAAGGAAAAGACACAGAAGAGACAGAGCGAGAGAAGAAATAGGGTACCGAGGACCCTCTTAGTGACAAATAACCAAAAGAGGAATCATTGTTCATCATCAAGAAAAGGATACCTATAACACCTATGATGAGCACAAGGAAGAAGCAGAAGGTAGAAAAATCTAAGGGCGAAATACCACTTGTCCTTACTGATGGGGACATTGAAAAAATTGGCGATAAAGTCCAAGAAGCGATAGTAGAAACCTGGGACATGATTGATAATTGTTACAGAGTGCTCTTGGAAGATGTTTAGTAAGGTATTATAGATTTAAAGGCACTGCCACAGACAGCCAAACAATTAGAGAAGATGGGTCAACCACTTCAACTAGAGCGACAGATAGAAACAACATTTGGATTAAGGACTATGTAGATGCCAGTGGGAGAGTTATAGTTTGAATCAACCAAAGATAGAGAGTGAGCATAAGGGTGGGACTTTGTTAATATCAACATTGTTGCATTGCAAACTCAGACAATCCATGGGTTCTACCAAGGTATAATAACTTAACTGCAGGTGGAGAATATTGTACTTCACTGTTAAATATTTAGGTGGAGAAGGAAATAGCTTTGTTGAAGAAGGATCTCGATCAAGCGATTAAGGAAAGAGATGGAGCATGCCAACAACAACATAAGCTAGAGGAAGTCATAAAAAAACTTGTAGTAGAATTCTAGATGTAAACGTTCATGAAAAAGATTCACCAACATAAAATTTCACGAAGCTTAGCCTCGCAATAAGGGTTTCAAGGAATAAGATCACATAAATAAAGTTTGAGTATGAAGTAAATATTACTAAGCTACAAATGAGGCTATAGTCAGTCACACGTGAGAAAAGGGAAGCATATCTAAAATTTTCACTAAAGGGCATCTTTGACACAATGGAGAACTATGGCAAGCTACTAGTTGAAATGATGTAGATTTGGACCTCACTACAGGAGAATCCAAACATTTAGATGATTGAAGAGGAGCTCTAGATGAAGCAGAAGTAGTTGGAAGAACTCCAAGCAACTACAAAGATCTTACCAATCTCACAAAGGCTCACAACAATCACTGAAGGAAAAACTCTTCAAAGGTAGTGTTGTTATTCTGTATTTTTGAGGTTGATGGATTAAACACATAGGACGTCATAAAAGCCACTTTGAAAGTTGGGATCTAGCCCTGCCAGCTTCTAAGAGGGATGTCTTTGTAAAATTTAGCTTTGTTTTATGTAAATTTTAGGCTAGTTATGAGTGTACTGATTTTTTTGTTTGAAAGGTTTGGTTGATTAAACTGTCATAATTCCATTGGGCTATGGAGTCTATAAATTAAACTGGATTTGGCATGAATTTTTTAGAGGAGTTTTCACAAGGCAAGCTAGGTTGCACTATTTGGATCTTTACAGAAATTAGATGCATTTTGAAATAGTAGAAGTGTAAGGCTCAATAGAAATCATGGAGCAATTAAGAACTACTTAATGAAACTTCAGCAAAAAACATTAAAATTACTAACAACCAAAGTAGGGTACTCTAAATAACAAATCCTAATCATCATAGATTTTGTTAAGTAATTGAGATTTTTAGAATAACAGAGAAAGAAAAGAAATGTTTGAACAAATAAATAGTAGAAACACATCACCATTTGGTATACCACATGAATCCTTTGAAAGGCCCCTGTATTATTGATGCTCCAGTGCTTTGAAAAATTACAATATGCAGGATAAATTACATTCAGAAATCCACCCTGAATACTTCAAACAGTGAAGTATTTATACAAAATAGTTACAAAAAAGTTGTCAAAACCGACATTGTGTTATTAGCCTAACTAAAAACAATATGATTTATCTCTGGAAAAAAAATAGGCCACGTATATAGTTGAAAGGAAAGGTGCCTCGGTTTTGATGGATTCGGTTACTGAGTTAACATGAAACTGTGCTACGTTGATGTGTTGACTGTTATGATGGTTGATGTGATGGCTGTTGTCTTACAAAACCCGAATTACCTTTTTAATCCATTAAATCATAGAGTTCTTCCCATCTCTTTTCATATGGTATGGTCAATTTAATCACCCTCTAGTGAATTTCATCGACCTCTGTTTATTTGGAAAAAGTTGGCTTTGCTTTAAAAACATGTTTTACCTCATTTTGTATGTAAAATTCATTTGGCATGGTTTCTGAAAATGACCTTGCTTTCATACTTCCCTTTATCCCACTGAACTTGATATTGATTTAGCCATTTCCTTTTTTTTCAAGGCATAGCCTTCCTGAGTGATCAATTTCTCATTTATTACATAAATGATAGGCAACCCTTCCTAGATCAATGCTTCAATTCTATTAGACACCCTATTTACATGTAGCTCCGATGTTTCACATCTTCCTTCGAACTGATGAATAAGGTTCCTCTTAGTCAAAACTTTCTTGACTTCTAAAATAGTGGCAGTTTTTTCACTGATTCCTAATTCTTCAAGCTCATATTTTGACATAGAATTCAGGACTCTGATAATGTTAGAGGATTTTGTGGGCATCCCTCCAAGCTTTTCCCTTCCCTCAACAATGGTTTCTATAGTTTTTTTCTATAAATTCTTTTTGCTCAAAGATAATTTGGATAAGTTTCCAAATGTCATTCATAGAGTCTAGAATACCCATTCAAATGGTTTCCTTGGCTTGGGCCAAGGTTTGACCATTTGAGATATCCCTTTCTACCTTCTGCAATTTCTCCAACAATCTCTATGATTTATGCATTTTAGTGATACAAGAAGTTTCAATTTTCTCTTTATGTACTTCTAGAGCTTTGAGATGCTCCTACAAAGTCTTGATCTCTTCTAACTGGATTGACATGTTCTCCAATGTATTTGTCACATGTTTAGTACTTGCAGTATGAGTAGAAGAAGTAGCTGCAGTGGTTGTTCCTGTTGCTGGAAGCTAAGAAATGGGTATGGCATCCAGGGGGACAATGACCATTTTCTGACTCTATTCTTTCCCCTTGATTATTGTCATGCGGAAAGAGTTATTTTTGCGGACAAACCTAACCTCCCTAGGAGTCTAAGACTCTCTAATGACAAACAAACCAAACAAGAGCAATCCTTCTCTAAACACACGTTATTCTAT